>PVJD01003267.1:0-168763 GCA_004026545.1 Mormoops blainvillei | reverse complement strand
AATTAAATTAATTCAGGGTTGCCACAGGGCAAAAACAGAGGCTATATGCTGTGTAAGTGGATGGCAAGATTAAAGATCAATACAGCACCATACAGAAGCAAGTGTTAAATTGGGTGACAAATTCTAAATGGAGCTGGGAATCAGACAAGGAAAAGCTGTGGTCAGAGGCGGCTTCCTGGGAGAGGGGTTTGAACTAGGTAGGTGGGGGCCCAAAGCAGGGGAGAGGCCTCCAGGACCACAGTCTGAGGGTACAGGTGCTGGGACACCTACTGTCATGGGCTGAATGTTTATGTTCCCCCAAATCCTTATGTTGAAGCCCTAACCCCCTATGTGATGGTATTTGGAGGAAGGGCCTTTGGAGTAATTAGGGTTAGATGAGGTCATGAGGATGGGGTCCTTCTGATGGGACTGGTGTCCTCATGAGAAGGAGACCAGGGTGCCTTGTCTCTTCACATTGTGAAGACACAGAGAGAAGGTAGCCATCTGCAAGCCAGGAAGAGAGATCCCACCAGGAACTGAACCTACCCTGAACTAGGACTTCCCGTACCCAGAATTGTGAGAAATAAGTGCCTGTTGGTTAACCCCCCAATCTATGGCATTTTGCTATAGCAGCCCAAGCAGAGTAAGTCCTCTGTAATGCAGTTTTTTCAATCCTGGGTGAACAGTAGGAGATCACCGGCTGTTACATGAATAGCTACCTTTTTTAATAGCTACCTATAATTTTCTAGAAAGAAGGGGAGACTGGAACGTGTGGAGAGTTTAACTAAAAAGGTGCTATTTATCCACTTCCCATCTCATCCCATTCTCTCACCCCATGTCTCCTGCGCATAAGGGGATTTGGGCATATGAGGGGATTCTGGAGACCAGTCCCTTCTGCACGGCTCGTTGGCACAGGCGAAGTTGAGCCTCTGGCCACTAAGAACCTCAGAGGTGAAGACCTTCCACCGAAAAATGCATGTTGTCTGATGGGCTTCAAGTAAGGAAGCAGGTCTAACACTCTTGTTCTAGAAGCTTCTATTCTTTTTAAAAAGAGATTTCATTTTTGGCTACTGTGGCCTGAGCAAGGACTCTCTAGACAAACTGTTTTCCTTTGCTTTCTGGTCTGCGGGGTCAGCCCTACTGGGGACCCATGACCCTCATGCCTACCTTGAGCTGACCAGTCTCCAGTCTATGTTGACTCTGGCCTCCTGGCCACTTTGAGTGATAAGTAAATACAGTGACTGAGAGCGCAGATACTGCGGTCGAGCAGCCTGGCTAAAATCTGGGTGCCGTCGCTCACCAGCTGGCTAACCTGGGGAAGCTTCTTCAGAGCTCTGGGCTTGAGCCTCCCCATGCCTGAGCACGGGGAGTATCAGAGAAGTGTCTGCCTCCTAGGGCTGCCGTGATGATATGAGTCATTGTATGTGAAGCACTGAGGGTAGTCCTTGATACACAGTGAACTCTAAGCAACTGTTAGCCACTGTCATCACTGTCATCATCTATTCTTACAGGAAATGGGGAACCTGATCACCAGGATTGGATTCCCTGGGACATGTGCTCTTCGGGGACATTCAGGTTTGGTGTGAGGGGCCAAAGGCTGACTGCTGGACGACAGGCCCAGTCCACGCTGGCAGGGAAACTTCTAGAAGGTATTTCCAGGAGAGCAGAACTGAGATTTGTGGATCTTTGGGCCTTGAACTGCTGCCCAGCTCTTGGCCTGCCAGCCTTGGTGCTCCCCCACCAGGCTGGCTTCCTGTCCTGCACCAGGTCTAGGATAGGACCTGGCTGGGCAGGTGCTGTGTGATTCTGGGGTCCTGATGGGCCAAGGGAAAGTTTAGCAGTTGCCTCCAGGCCAGCACCCTCCACAGCGCTCCCAGACACTGCCTCCCCTTTCCCTCCTTCCGTCTCCTCTGCGTGAGTTCCCACAGAGGAGGCCCAGTCGGGAGGTCTAACACTGTCTGGTTAATGGCTTATAGATCGTTGGCGCACCAGGCCCGATGGAAGTGTCTGTTAAGCTTGGCACTGGAAGCCCGAGTCAAATGGTCCGAGACAGATTTATGGCTTTCTTCCAGGCCAAGCCAGGAAAATGCTCCCTGACAGAACACCACTCTCATGGGCTCAGAAAACCTGGGGTTAAGAAGGGAGCCTTCGGCGGGGGGGTGGCAGCACCCCAACGCTGCTGCTTGGGAGCCCATGGCCTCACCCGCAGTGTGGGAATCCCACAACAGTCAGAACAGAATTGCCTGGAAATGGAGTGAGAGCACAGGACAGATGTCTGGGTTTGCCTAGAAACAACTCCGGGAAGACTAACTAGACTAACTAATTAACACTAATTTGGAAAGAGGCCAGACTGACCTAAAAACACATTTCAAATTATAGAATTTTAAAGCACAGTTTTATCACTCTCAAGTAAAGAACCTGCTTTTATAGCCTGCTATAAAAAGTACCCAGGGTGTGTGTGTGTGAGACAGAGAGAGAGAGAGAAAGAGATACAGACAGACGGACAGACAGAGAGACAGAGAACTTATCCCTGCCCTGAAGGAATTCCCAGTATGCCAGGAAAATGAGTGATATATAATTGTATTATTTGACATGTAGTAAAATTAAATTATCAAAATGGCAAAACACAGGTTCTTGGGGACCCACCAGAATGAAGAGATGAATGATGTGTTTGTCCATCAACATGTTTGTATGTGGATTGGCACTTGGGCTGGGCTTTGGGAGACTTTGTTCCTTTCCACAGTTTCGGCACCTCTGCAGCCCCCCACCCCCCCGGTCTTCCCCCGGTCTACACCTTCCGGTGGCCTTGCCAGTCCATCTCTTAACTCGCATGGGCAAACTTCCAGCCCACCAAGGCTGCTCCTCTTGGCTGGAAACCTGCTCATTTATCAGTGAACAGAGTGCAAAGGGGCTCTTTGGCCGGATGAGTTTCAGGTCCTGGTGTTTAAACAGTTCTGTTCTTGGAGACTGAGTTTTCCCAACTTGGGGAAATTGTTGAGAGCTCAGAGACAGATTCAACGTCTTCTAACAGAGCCGGGGTCCTCCCCTCTCTCAGGCCCTTTCGGAACTCTCCAGCATTCGCCTCCAAGGAGGAGGTTTGGCATTTCTAACTCCTTGGCTGGCAAATTGTAAATTTGGATGTGAGCAGAAAATACGGGGACATCAAGGTTATGCGGTTCCGAGCTGACAAGATGGATAACCCTTGGCAATCCGGCATTTCCCAGTTTCCTCTCTTCTCCACCTCTCTTTCTCTTAACTTTTTTTGTTAAAGAAAACATTTTTAGAGGCTTTAATAACTGTGGAAGGATGCTGTAAGGCGGGCAGGGAAATCGATCATTTTTATTCGGTTGTGCGCGATAAAATGCAAGTTCGGGCAATAAATCTTCTCACCTTGAGAGGAAAGAATAGCAGGCCTGGACATTAACATGGTGCCTGTTTTGGAGAATTTAACGAGTGATGCCTGGGTCTGAGTAACGGTGAGGACTCCCGCCCCCCTGGTGGGACTCTGGGTTCCAGACTCAGGCTTTGGCTGGAGATGGGCCTTCATGTTTTCCTCCAGTCAAGGCAACTGCTAATTCCCAGTCTCCCTCTCCCTCGGCTGATATTGACCATCTATAGTTTCTAACCAATAACTCACCAAATACATATAAAGCACTCACTGTATGTAAGACACTATGCTCAGCACCAAGGGGCATGCAAACAAATATCTCAGAGTCTCGAACAAGCTGCTCCTAAGAAAGTCTTCTCATCAGGGTCTGGGGTGATGTTAAGGATGGGGGAGGGGTGCTGGGGGCGGGGCCCTTGGAGAGATGGCTCTGAGGAGGCTGCCTAAGGAAGGGAATTAGAATCCTTATAAATTCTCAAGGGGATTTGGGTCGTTTCTTGTGGGCTGGTTTTGAAGCCAAAAATCTGACCCTTAGCACTAGAAATCGGTGGGGGTGGGGGATGTAGGGAGGGTATGCTCTGGTTTTCCAGCCCTTGGCATCACCCGCTCCCAAATTTTCCACGGACATTAAGAATTTTTCATGGGCTTTCTCCCCCATCAGCACCCTGGATGCCTCTCCACCTCCCGGCCACAGTCTCCTCAGAGGATGGCAGTGGGCGAGGCAGATGTCCTGGTGCTGACTACAGAACTCAATTTTGGGTGGGAGAAATGTTGAGAACACTCTTTCAGAGATCTCTGCCCGCAGTATCCTGAAAATGAAAGGCAGGGGTGCTGTCTCCATTAGCTCAGGCTGCCGTAACAAAATGCTCAGGGCGGGGTTGCTTGCATAGCAGTCATTTCTTTCTTTTGGTTCCAAAGGCTGGAAGTCCAAGGTCAAGGTGATGGCAGATTCAGTTTTTGGTCAGAGCTTGCTCTTTTCCTGGCTTGCAGACAGCCACCTTCTCACCGTGTTCTCTCACAGGGTGAAGAGAGAAAGAGCTCTGATCTCTCTTCTTCTTCTTAAGGACACAATCCCATCTTGAGAGCTCCACCCTCAGGACCTCATCTAATCTTCATTACCTCCTGAAAGGCCTACATTTAAATACCATCACATGAAGGTTAGGGCTTCAGCGTAGGAATTTGGTGGGACACACACACATTCGGTCTATGCAGATATACTGAGGTGTGAAGCCCCAGTTTCTGCTTTGCTCTCGGGCAGTTCAGTTGGGTGAGCACCTGGAAAGTGGTAGGTGGAGAGGACAGGCAGTGAGCTCCGCTGCCAGAGGGGAATGCCCGCCCCCTGCTCCTGCCGCACCGAAACTGTGGTCAGAGTGCAGGAGAACTCAGGTCATTGCTACCCGCTGCACCCCTGGCCCAAGGGAGCCTTCCTCAAGTCCTCAAATTTCCATCAGCTCCCTCCTTTCTGGGCCCTTCCTGCAAAGTGCACACAGGGGCACGCAGCACCCCCAGCCTGTCTCCCTTTGTGAAGGAGGGGAAACACCTCCAGTGCTCTGGACGTGGCAAGTGAGAAGCACCTTCAACCTCCTCAGTGCACACACAGCTCTGTAAACAAAGACAAGACATCCAATTATTCTGAAAACAACCTGTTCCCGTTTGCTGTCGGACCTCCACTGTTGGCCCTGGGTATTGCTGCTGATTGATTTGAACTGCTCCCCTTCGAGCCTCAACATGATTCATGATCTGTGCATGGGGAAAGGCCACCTGGGCCGTGGGCCTCCTGGTGCCAGGGCCGTGTCGCATTTAACTCTCTGTGTGATTGGTACCACGGCTCCTGTTCTAAAGGCAAGAAACTGGGGCTGGGAGGAGGTGTTTATCCAAATAATCTGAGGTCAGATTTATCTGCTTAAAAGCCTGAGCCCTTTCTAATACATTGAAGTGGCTCCGGTGTGGGGACCCAGCTTCGATGGGTCACCCCAACCCAGACTTGCATACAAACAGAAAACATGAGAGGACAGAAAGGGCGGATTGTAACCACACTCATATGGAACCAAGGGCATGGGGCTATGTCTGGAGCTTGATTAGTAGGTCAGTTCAATACTGTGAAAAAAGTGGTGGCTGATTATATTCTTCCAGCCGACACACTTTTTAAAAATTTTGAATGATCTATGAGTCAGGGGCATTAGGGCCAAAGTGTAACACAGTCATTTGTTGGTTACTATGGGAAATTTTCCTGTAGAAACAAAGGAAATATCCAACACTAGAGGTTCGGGTGAATAAATTAGACTACACTTACACTGTGCCATGTTACACACTATTGAAAACAATTAATTAGAGCTATACCAGAGAATTTAGAGAGATTTCCCCAAGGTATTGTTGAGTAAGAAAAGCAAGGCACAAGAAACTGAATATCATATAATTCAATAAACAATTACAAAAGGCTATCCATACATGTGTATTAAATCTGTGTGTGTGCATAAGGGTATGTAAATGGGTGTATAAAAATTTCCATAAACATATGTATGCATGTGTAGCTTAATATATATGTTTATGAAGAAAAATATGGAAAGACCCCTGCTGGGATATTAGCAGGGATCCCCATTGGTGCTGCAGCTAAAGGAGAGGTAGAAACTAAGGACAAAAAAAACACACCCACATACCATGCATATGATCCTATTTATGCATTTACATAAAGGTATAGGCATTCATATAAGTAACTTCAAGGAAAATTTTTTTAAAATTTCTTTTCCTCAGAGCAACGGAGTTGTCACCCCGCTGATCTGAGTAAAAGACAGAAACAGAACCGGGCCTCACAGACTCAGAAGCCACGGCACAGAGTTGTGGGTCAGCTGGAGAGACCAGAAAGCTAAGAGGGGACCCATGGCACAGGCTCCCCAGCCCTCGACATAACAGGAAGGACTAGTTTATTCCTTGGTTTTAAAACATCTGCATCTGGAAGAGGAAAGCTGCCGCCTTGGAGACGCCACCTGGCTCAGGGCTGAGCTGAACAGTTGGAGGGAAAACAAACTCGTTTGTACTCTTGTTGCCCCTAGGGTGACCACGACATTTGCATTTGAACAGTGACCCTTCCGAGAGTAAAGGGGAGAGCTACTAATACTGATATCAGGATAAGAGGTACCATTCAGGACTGTCCCTGGCAAACCTGGAGGTAGGGTCACCCCAGCCATAGCCCCTATAGGGGGGTCTCTATTCTAAACTCCATGATCTTCTCCGTGCAAATTTGAGTGTTAACAGAGCTAGAACGCGTAATTGTGACCGGAGGTCAGCAAGGCTGACGTGACTCTTAGTTATGGTGCTACCCCAGGAGGAGGGCTCTTTGTCCTAAGATCACAGAGACACCTGGGGAGGTCAAGGGGGTTTATGGCTCTCATAGGCCCTGCTCAACCACAGAAGCCAATGCTCTGGCCTGAGTGGGTCTGGGATATCTGCCCAGGGCCGCTGTGTGGTTGGCCTGGCTTTTAAAAGGCTGAAATAATGACCAAATTATGCTGCTAGGTCACTTTGTACCCAGTGTGTCCAGCATCACCATCTTAGATAACAAAATGTTACACACCTAATATATAAGTGACTAACGCCCAACCTGGTCATTTCAAGGATGTTTGACTTCCGAGGTCCCTTCTTTCCAAGTACCCCAGGGAGTCTTAGTTAATTCAATGTGTCTACATAGAAACTGATGATCAGAGAGGGAAGTGAGAAAGGAAGAGGGGGGGTTATGTTTTTTCAAAACGAAATGCCACGATTTAGGGCTACAGGCAGCATGTTCCTTGGTAACGAAGGGAAGGCCATTTGAAATGGCACAGAGAATAAGATGATGACAAAAGGGAGCAGAGTGCAGAGGTAGAGATGAAGCAAAGCCCCTGATGGTTCTGCTTGAGCCCTAGATCTGTCCATGCCCAAAATCCAGTCCTCAGCATGGCAGACAGAATAATCATTCCCAAAATTGCCCGTGTCATCTTCTCTAGAACCTGTGAATATGTCACCTTACATGGTAAAAGGGACGTTACCGATAGGATTAAGTTGAGCATCTCGAGGTTATCCTGGTTCACCTGGGTGGGCTGAATGTAATGCCAAGGGATCCTTATCCCAAGAGGGGAGAAGGGTCAGATTCATAGAAAGAGATCTTATGACCAAAGCACAAGTCAAAGCTGTGCCTTTTCAGGAAGAGGGACATGAGCCAAAGAATGCAGGCATGCTCCAGAAGCTTAAAAACAAACAAACAAACAAGAAAGGAAGCCTCTCCCAGAGCTTCCCAAAGGGATGCAGCCCTGCTGCATCTTGGTTTTTGTCACGTAAACCCATTTCAGGCTTCTGACCTACTTCCAGAACTGTAAGAAAACAAATTTGTGTTGTTTTAAGCCATTAAATTTGTGATAATTTGTGACAACAGCAGTAGAAAGTGAATCCACCAAGCTTTCTGGTTGCTTAGGCCAAATTAGCTTGCATTAGAGTTACTTCCTGTCCACTGTAACCAAAGAATCCAGCCATAGGAGGACTGGCATTCCTTTTCCAGGTAACCCATTATGAAACTCTTATAACCTGCTTTCACATCCATTACCTCTAATGACCTAAAACCAGATACTTGGAAGACATGGGAATGAGTGCACATCTTTCAACTTTCTCCTGCAAATGAAGAATCCTAGTGGGGCCCAGACAGATCCAATGACTTGCCTGGGGCTGTAGATGAGTTTTCTGCCCATCACGGGGTCTGGATCTAGAGTCCATGGACAGGCTGCAGAGGCACCAGTGGGTCTGTGAAAGCCCAGGAAAGGGGCTAGGATCCTGTGAAGTTGTGGATGGGTGTCTCTCTCTGGTCAGCTTCGTGGGTGGTCCAGAGCCCTGTCTCTCCAGGGCTGTGTTCACTGAGGAGCCCGGGGTTTCAGCGGGTCCTCTGCCCTGCGCTCCTCACCCATCACCACTTCTCACATGTCCGAGTGAGACACCTGAGGCTGCGTTGAGACCCATCTCTCCGGCTGGCGGGCGGCAGATGCAGACACCATCCAGCCTCCCAGATCTGATTGCTTTGACAGCTTCGCCAAATTACAAAGCTAAGGCCCCATTTGGTGATGAGAAAAGCAATATTGTGGCGGGGACGTCTCATTTCTTTGAAAATCAGCGGTAAGTGAATTTGCATCCACTTAGTAGTAAATATGTCTGGCTGGCCCCCTCTCTAGTGACTGGGGAGGATTTAGATGCACTCGGGTCTGCCTTATTATTTTGTGATGGAGAGAAGGGGAGAGGGAAGAGGGAGGGGAGCACAAGGGGGAGAGAAAGAGACTGAAAGCGATTTCTTGGGAGGAAAAATTGAGAATGGGAAGTTTCATGTTTTTTAGCTTGTAGCTGGGTTACCAAGAATCAGGTGGGCAAATCGCCGTCAAGAAAAGAAATGGCCTCTTTCAGGTCTGTGTGCTGTGATTTAGACCACTCTGAAGAACCCTTGTTATGACACTCTCTCTAAAACCCTCTTTAAAATTCAGCTGAAAAGGTCCAGGGAAGAGATATACAGGCATTCGTAGAGAGCAGGCGAGCTGGAGACATTCGCCTGGATGCTGCTGAAGGGAGTGTTCCATGCAAATTTGTTTAAAGTCCCAGGTCGGTAGCTGCTGGGAAGAAAAATGCTTTAACCTTTTTAAGAATTAAGTGGACTCTATCTCTTTCCGATTGGAGAGAAGCCAGTCACCAAGTGTTTTACGTTCTCCGCGTAGGAACGCCCTGGGTGACTCTTCTCCATTTACTGCTGCGACCTGGGTGGGAAGAAGAGGGACAAGATTGCCCGGTGGCAGAGTATGAAAGAAGCCAAGTAAGTGGGAACCACTGACTGCAACAGAAATGGAGGAGCCAGAGAGAATCAAGACCAAACTTCTTAACGTGGCCTTCAAGGCCCCTTCAGTTTGAGCATTCCACTCAAGCAAAAGCCAAGAAAACGTCTTGATTGAAAAGATCCTTATCTTTTCAATCACTGTCACGGCACTGTTTCTTCCTCAGTGGAAGTTCTTAACTACTTCCTCCCTCTAGGCTCACTGAGGGGCTCAGGTTTATACCTTTTGTACGACGTTCGAAACAGGTTGCTACTTAGACAACTGTTCCAGGGATGTTTGCATGGAGAAGAGTCACTAACATTCATTTATCCCTGACCATGTGGCAAGTGAGGTGCCTCTCTAAATTTCATGCCTGAACTGCCTCACTTGCCTTTGGTCCCAGCCCTGACGCACAAGGTGGCCCAAGGTCACCTAACCAGAAAAGGACTGAGCCAGGAATCAAACCCTGACTCTTATCCATCCCACCATACTGCCTCTCTGATATTTTTATAACAGTAAGATAACAACATGTTTATGAAGTGTCTATATGTGCCTGGCACCATGGTGCCTTATTTGACATTGATCCTCTCGGTTAGTCCTCACAACCACCCTATAAGGCAAGTAGTACTATTATCTCCATTTTACGAATGACTAAAGTGAGGCACAGAATGGTTGAGTGACTTACCCAAAGTCACACAGCCTACAAGTGGAAGGACAGGCCTTTGATTCAGTGCCCACCTGACTCTGATTTGCATTCGAAGGGGTTCATGCAAGTCACCCGAGAATATGCCACTTTGTCCTATAGATGGTTTGGAGTGGAAGACTGTTGAGAAACTGAACACGCAGGAAGGGCTCCCTGACCTTCTTCTACCTAAAAGCAGGTTATAACATTTCCCATGAGAAAGGTGCCCTCCTTGTACCAGGAAGAGAAAAACATTCTTATTACCGGAGTCTAGGCATCCACGCTAAAGTGGACCTGTATAAACAAACCTGCTAAAATAACCCTTATTTTCCATTAGCTTCCCCCATATATTTCCCAGTCACGATCTCATAATTTACTGCCCCTAGCTCAGGCCCCTTTGTCTTTGTTTAAGAAGATAAAAGCTCTTGGTCTAACAGCTTCTTCAGGTCTTTATTTTTCTCAGAAGACTCCGTGTCCATGTAAAAATATTAAATAAATCTGTATGCTTTTCTCCCATTCATCTATCTTATAAGAGTCACTTTAACTCTTGGGCCAGCCACAGAAGCTAAGAGGGTGGAAGGGAGGAAAATCTCCCTTCCACCCTCTTAGCCACCAGAGGATCCGACGTTCCAAACAGCCGGGCCCAAACGATCAGGTTTCGCTCTGCACGGAACTCTGTCACGGCACTAGGTGTTCCTGGTCATTGTCCTCAGAGCAGAGACCAGTGGGATGATAGACACAAAAACGGTAATTGCAAAGCAGAGAGCTGTGCTAGAGAGACCCCTGGGGATTTCAGGAAGGGGTCTGTGGAGCTGGACTATACCCTCTGTTCTCGGTTTGCAGGTGTCTCACCTGTCAATAGAAAGAACACTCTCCTTCTCCCTCTCCCTTGCACCTATGACACAGATGTCACAGTGAATGGAGATGGCCACCCAGCTCAGTTACTTGAGGGCCTCAGGACCTAGGGGGGCAGGGCAGGTGCATGGCAGAGCTGCAGCCACCCACGGCCTCCTCCTGCTCACCCGCCTGCAGCAAAGGCAGAGCTTTGTCAGCAGGCGGCCAGCTGCGCAGGCCCCCACGGCTCTCACCTGGTGGCTGCTCTGGGCTCATTTACTGTCGCTTTTATTGAATCTGACTAGTCTGGAAATAATTGCACTAATATTATTGATATTAATAGTACACCAGGATGTATGCATAGCTGGCTTCTCCCTAGGCTCAAACCTAATCTCATCATCATTCCTGCACGAGTGGTCAGAGGCAAGCGGGGCTGCTGCCTGGAGGGGGAGTTCCTGGCATGAAGAGGGAGAAGTCTGGCCCAGGTACCACACCCGTCTCGGAGACAGACGGCTTGGGGCCACAGGTTCAAGACTTAACACTGCCTTGCTGTGGCTCCCACGGACCGCTGGAGGGGGTGCGCCTTGGAAAGCAGGACGAGGAAGTTTCCATGAGACTTTCAGAAAGGGAAGGTGGGAGTCCCCTGGGAACTTTCCAAACTGTTGAAGTAGGAAGTGATGCGTTTTGAGCCCCTTCCCCAGGACCTCATTCTTCCTGCTTCTTCTCTGTCCACCGACCGCTCCAGAAGGCCACCCACCAGTCCCACTGCCCACAGTCAATGATGCTGACCCACACCAAGGCATTGATGGGGTTGCTGTGCTGAGCAGTCACCTCTCTGCACTTTGCCAGTTTTTCTCCCGCTACCCATTTGTCGGTAGCCGAGAGTCTTCGCTAGAATGAGGGAGCACGCCGCCTAGGCGCTGCTGTTGGTGGCCAGTGCTGCACGACCAGCACTTTGGGGTGTGTGCGTGTGTGCTTTGCTTCAGGGGTGCTAGTAACCTCGAGTCTCAAGATTTGAGCTTTCATAATTCACTGGGTTTATTTTACTAGTCACTTGGGATTTAAATACCGAAAACCTTCCTGCAGCTATTTTATTCAAAAGGGGACATAAAATGTATGTATACAGCATAAAGAAGAATACAATAAAACGCCCATCTATTCAACGTTCAGGCTCGGAAAACAGAACACTGCCGTCGCATTGAGTATTTAGCCGCCATAGCATTCCTCTCCCTCTGCAGAGGTGACTGTTAGCCTGAGTTCCGTGCTCATCGTTTCCTCGCTGGCCTTTTAAAGAAAGTTTTACCAGGTGTGTATGCACTCCTAAACAATACATTATTTAGCTCTGCCTGGGTTTTGAACTTTATATAATGGAATTGTACTGTATTTTTCGTCTTGCGCCTTGCTTCTTTGCTCAACAATATATTTGTTAGATTCATCCATTTTTAATGTGAGTACTTGTAGTTTATTCATTTTCACTTCCAAATAGAATTCCCATCTACGAATATGATGCAATTTATCTGCCTACTGCTGGTGGAAATTTGGGGTTTGTTCTGTTATGAACATTGCTGTAAATATCGATTTACGTGACTCCTATTTGCTATTCTAGGTGTGGTCCTCGGGCTGGTAGTATTAACATCTTCTGGGAACTTGTTAAAAGTGCAGAGTTTGGGGGTCCCATCCCAGACTCACCACACCAGAATCTGCATGGTTAACTAATCGTCTGCATATTAAAGTTTGAGGAGCGCTGCTTTAGATACGTAGGTTTATGCCTAGATGTGGAATTGTTGAGTGCTGGGGTAACGTGTACACAACTTCATAAACGAACTGGAAGACTGTTTTCCAAAATAGATACACCCAAATTACCCCAATGGAGTGTGAGAACTCTCTTGTTCCACATCATCATCCGCTCCTGGCATTGAGTTTTAGTTGTGGCCAATCTGGCAGGTGCAAAATAGTGTCTCGGTGTGGTTTTCCTTCTCATTTTCCTAATTGTCAGCTCCATTTTGGGAGCTCGTGTTTATTTTTATCGGCCTCCAGCTCATCCTTGAACAGTCTCGTTGTGCGGGTCTGTTAGCAATGAATTCTTTGAGCTTGTGTTTGTCTAAAGAAGCATTTCTTCTTGATTTTTGAAAGTTATCTTCAATGGGACTCCAATTGCATGTACCTTAGACCATTTGCTATGGTCTTTGAGATGTTGTATATTCTAACCTGGTCCCCCCCACCTCACTCTTTTTTTTTCTTTTTGGGTTTCAGTTTGGGTAATTTCTGTTGACCTATCTTTTTCTGTGTTGAGTCTACTAATGAGCCTGACAAAGGAAACCTTTATCTCTGCTATTGCCTTTTTTTATTTCTAGCATTCCCAATGGCCCCTTTCTCATAGTTTCTCTCTCAACTAAAATTTTCCATCCATTCATGCATATTTGTTTACCTTCTCACTGGATCCCCTCATGTTTTAATCCGTTATTATAAAGTGTCTGATAGTTCTAACTTCAGGTCATATCCGAGTCTCATTCTCTAGGTTGTTTTACCTCTTTGCAATAATTTATATTTTCTTGCTTTTTTGTGCGTATCTCATAGTTGTTTACTGAATGTCAGACATTGTGTTTAGAACATAGTAGTATGAAGTAATTAGTATTTGTATCTAGAAATGAGCACGCTTTTTGTTTTAGACCATCACGATGGAAGGTCAAGTCAGTCTAGTTACAAGCTGAGCTGGATTTCAACTTTGGTGTTGCTATAGAAACCTTCAATGGACCACAGGCTTCATGGTCTAGTGGTAGGATGTTTGTTGTCTACATTTAGGGTGGGTGCTGGGTGATGGGGGGCTCTTCTCAGTGTTGACACCCCACCCTCAGCTTTCATCAGTCCTTGTATGCCTGTCTCTCTTCATGCTGTTGGTCCTCCTTCAGTAGTAGGCTATTTTTTGGTATTCTTCACTAGGCTTGTAATAAGGGGACAGGAAGGCTTTCTGTTGCCTGGCTCAGCTTCAGTTTTGGGGGGGCCTCTGTGTACCTACACTTTGGGGGTGAAGCTTTTTCAGCATTATTGCCCCTCTGTCTTCTTTCCTTGGCATCTAAACTGCCTTGTATATGAGGCTGGTTTTGGTCAGGAACTTCCTGCCCCTTCCCTGTGGTAGCCGACCCCTACTTGGTCTCCATACGGGCCCTGGAGCCCAAGACAGTTACCAGCACGCAGTTTCCCTGTGATTAACATCTTATATGATGATGGTACATTCATCACAATTAATCAACCAATATTAACACACTATTGTTAACTAGAGTCCATACATTATTCAGATTTCCCAAGTTTCCCCCTAATGTCCCTTTTTCTGTTCCAGGCTTCCTCATTACATGTAGTGACCACATCTTTTCCCTGGGTCCCTCTTGGTTGTAACCCAGGCTTGTCTTGTTTTTGGCAACTGTGAGTGTTGAGGGATGCTGGTCAGTTGTTTAGTCAACTGTTCCTCGACTGGGATTTGCCTGATGTTTTCCTCATCATGAGACCAGGGTAACATGTTTCAGGAAGGAAGACCACCAAGGTAAAGTGCCATATCCTTACCACATCATACCAAGGGGACATACAGACAGTGTCGTTGGGCTTCTCCATTGTAAAGTTTCTCTTCTCTTTGTCTGTCTTCCGCTTAGAAGAGAGTCACCATGTGCCGCCTCTTCAGGAGTGGAGAATGATTCTCTTCTCCTTAGAGGTCGTGTAGCTACATAAATTATTTGAAATTCTTCAGCATGGGAGAGTTGCCTTTTTGCCCTTACTTATTATCCTCTTCAGACAGATCAGCAGCAAATCTCACTGTCCCCTGTCTCTCCTAGCCCTCTGCCACCTCCTGGTTACTCTTAGTGCCACCATTCCTTGTGGCCTAGTGATGCCACTGGACCCAGAGAAGCACTGGCTGACCATACCTCACTGTCACTGCTGTTCGTGGTGACGATGGAGATGTACCCTCAGGGAGTTTGGGAAGCCAGATTTCTGACCATCAAATCTATGACGAGTAGACAGATTATGAAACGGCCGATACCCCAGTGCTGAGGTGGCGTACCGTGTCAAAATAATCGGTGGGCTAGTTGTGTTGTCCAGTCCCAACTACCTTCCCAGGATGGGGAATCTGATTAACTAGAGGACCTTTTGTTTGCTGAGCATCCTGATGGATTGGGGTAAACAAACGTGGGAGTAGAAGTGGGAGCAGAGATGACTCACTCAGCGTGGAAGAGGTAAGAAAATGCAAATTTCCAGAGGAAATCTGGATGCCTTGAGAGTAGAGACAGTGTCAATGGGTGCTGAACCTAGAGAAGAACCTCAGAGGTGGAATTTGGGGAGCAGAAATGTCCAACGTGAATTTTTTAGTTGTCGTGGGGCCTTCAATATAACCTCCCACCTCCTCTTTCCGTAGTCTAGATTGCTCATTAAAGTTGTGTGGGGAGCAGGGGGACTTGAAGACATGTCAGGTTCAAGGTCTGGGTGGAGGTGCAGAGACAAAAAGCAGTTATGGGTGGACACTGGTGGCCAAGAGTTAGCGAATGACAGAAGTTTGGTTTGCAGGAATGATAACGATGCCTATTACTGCAGAGCCTCATGCAGTCCCACTCACTGTGACAATGATCTTCCCTGTGATCCTAAGTGAGTCCTGTGAGCTAAGCTGGGGAGATGGTACAGATAAGGAGACCAAGGCATGAAAAGCCACTGCCTGTCCGAGGTCACTGTTGGCTGAGCTGCAAGTGGACCCTGATCCTAACACCTACCTCGGCTTCCCTCTCCTTCCTTCACACCACACCTATCCACCTCTCATTAGACCCTCAGAAAGACCCCATTGTTTATTGTATAAAAAGGAACAACATTGAAGTTGGAAAACTCCTTTCGAGTCCAGGGCCTCTGAAAAAACATGGCCAAAGAACCAATACACTTAAAATGCAAATTCCACTGACATTAATAAGCAATATATATACACATACATTTACACATGCAAATGAGAAGCATGGAACACAAGCCTTTCCTCCACAGCTATCCACACATGATAACTACGTTTAAGACATTTCATCAAAGCAGAGTCGAGAGGCTATGTCCCACCCCTCCTTGACAGGTTCTGTCCTTCCCAGATGCTCCACAGCCTCAGGTAGCATACATGGTTCCTTAGAAGCCAGAGCATTGACAAGTTGCAGGCTCCCTGTTAAGCTGTGTGATAAGGCGTAAGTCACAACACCTCTCTGAATCTCAGTTGCTTGTCCTGATCTTGCTCCTACTGATCTTTCCCACCTGCCTGTTGCAACAACCTCCCTCAAGCTTCCAGCCCAGAGAGTCTTCCAGAAAGCTCGTGGGCATTACTGCAGCCCACACCCACCTCCCCCACCCCTGAACTCTGAGCTCATATCCTCATTCATTCATCTGTCCCTTAGCGATAAACCCATAGCCGCCAAAACAGACCCTCCCTGGAAGATCTCTGCGTTCCCGTTGTAATTATGCCTGCCTTCCCTTCAAAGGGTTAGAATTCCCAGCAGGTGATTCCATTTGGGGATTATCTCAATGGTGCCTGCAAGCCAGGGATGAAGATAGAAAATGAAAAGCTTCTTATGAGAAGGTAAGACACCTGGATTACACTCAGGTGTCACACGTGCTCACCCGGCTGCAACAGGTGAGATTTTTCCACCTACTTAAATTTTCAATAACAAGCATCCCCATTCTCTAACTGTCAAAACTGTCTGAAATTATTTTACATATTCAGCTGCCTTCTTAAATGGCACCGAGCTCCAAGGGTCTTCGTGATAAACATCTAGTAGAGCTCTGTGAGACAAGGTGGGTCCTCACGGGACCATTGGTGTCCACAGATTTGCCAGTGACCCCACTTGGTTCTCTGCAGCTCAAACTTCCCTGGAGCTTTTGGGGAAGGGGGATGAGAGGCACGGCAACAAGTAGCATTTCATTTGGTGGGGAAAATAAAAGTGTGTATATAAAAATGACGAGTACTACATACATCAACATAGTGGAAATTCTCTCTTGATAATTCATGGACTTTTTGGTATACCAATAAATATTTTTCTACCAATTGCATTTTAATGTTTGCTTGGTATTTCCTCATATGGATGTGCCATTTGTTACCAAACTAGTCTCTTATTAGGATGCTTTCTAGTTATTTCTCTGCTATAAATAATGTTCTGGCAAACCTTGGACACTCATGTCTGCACACACATCCCCCATAAGGAAAATTTCTAGAAGTGGAACTCCCAGGTCAAGGGGCATGCTCATGCAGGTGTCTGTACCTGATTTCAAATTGCCCTTCAGCACTATTGGCCCAGCTTCTGCCACCCCTGGTGGAGTGCGAACCTCCAGTTTACAGAAGCTTAAGTCCCACCTCCATCACCCCAGGTCTGTCTGGTGGGAGTGTCCCTCACTCCTGTGGCACCGTTTCTCGACTCTTCTGTCTGCAGTTTTCTGCACACGGCCCACTCCTGATAAATATTTGTGGCTTATTAAATGAGAGCTCCATCTCCCCAGCCACAGCCTACCCCCTGGCAGCCAGGTGCGGGTCTGTCCTCCTCCTCCAGCAGAGGCAGGTAATAGATGGCCAGGAGCCCGCCCCAGCCTCGGTCTCCGCGCGGTGATGAGGGGCAAGACAAACGCGAAGTGAGCGGTGATATTTCCTGCAAGCAGGAGCCAGCAGAATCTATCACTCGGCCCTGGAGTCCCTGCAGACACCGAAGGATCTGTCCATGTGATAGTGTGTGAAGCAAGATCTCTGGTTGGGCTCGTGGCCAGGGGCCAGGGAGGAGGTGGCAAGGGGACCAGGACTCCAGAGGGGGCAAACTCAGTCCCCTCTCTCTGAGCAGGAAGTAGCCTTGCAGCCAAAATGGAAATTGCTACAGAATTAATTCCCAGCTCAACACACTTACCAGGCAGGGGTGGGGATGCCGCAGGTAGAAAGTGGGGAGGCCGGGGGATGGGGGCCAGACAGCGGCTGCCTGATGAATACCCAGGACAAATTCACTGCAAACATGCAGACATTTCTGGCTTGCTGCAGGTAGTTTAACTCCTCCCTACTCCCTTCATCCTCAGGCTCGCTCTGGGACCCCAGGTGAAGCTGGAAGGCTGGCTAATCACCGGTGGCGAATCTCTAACTCGTCACGTGTGGAGCTGCTTCCCCTGCTGCTTTATTGTGACCTCTATTCCTGCAGCAGAAAGACTGGACCCCGTTATCCCCAGGCTGAGCCTGCTTGCAGAGGCGACTGTGATCACCAGTAACCACTCAGATCTTGGACTCCCTACAACCCAGCTTCCAAGGTCGTGCAGACCAGACGAGTCCACTGCCTCTTACTGGTGAAGGTCCCAAGCTAGTCTCTGGGTAGATTGTGTTAATGGCTCTCTGAATGGCCCCCCTGTCTCCAGGCCCTCTGGTAGTGACATCCCACAGTCCCCAAGAGTCTCAACTCAGACGTGTGACTTGCTTTGGCCAAATCACTTGGACTCATGCGGAGCTTGAAAAAGTGCTTGTGCGTTTTCACCAGGTAACTGTGCTTCCACCGAGAGGACACACCTGGTCTCACCTGATGGAAGCATGTGAGAGATGCATGGAGGACAGCCAAGCCGTCACAGCCCAGGTCATCCTGAACCAGTTAGCCACCAGCCACCCTAAATCATGGGTGCATGAGCAAGCCCAGACAAGGTCAGCTGAGCCCAGTCCAGCTGACCTGTAGACTCATGCGAAACCATAGTGGTTGCTGCTTTAAGTCACTAGAATTGGGGATTCTTGGTATGCAGCTACAGCTAACGGATACATCTCTTATCTGTACATTAAAGTCATTCCAGAGATCAGCCTGAAGGAAGCCAGGCTTGGCCCTAGAAGATGTGAAACTCTGGGAAGCTCAGTCTGAATCTCTGATGCCCACGTTTCCCCATTGTGAGCTGTTCTATGCTGAGCTAAAAACATCAAATTTAGGCAGTGAGAGCTGCTAGGATCCTCTTAAATTCTACTTATGTCAGTGTTTTAGAGTTTATTCATTTTCATCATGTTGCATAACTAACACATGCTCATTTGGAAGGTAACAAACAAAATTAGCATGCATAAAGGTAAAAACCCTGCTTACTGTACCGCCTTTCAACCCCGGCCCATGCCAGTGGTCGTTACTCTGATTTCATTCTCTGGAGGGACCCATTGTTAGCAATGGGATGTACATCCTTTCAGATATTTTTCAATGCAAAGACACACACACAGAGTTCTTTGTTTTACGAAAGTGGAATAACAAATATTGTTCCAAGACCTATTTCTTTACTTAATGGACCTCAGATAAGTCATCTCATTCTTTTTAATAGCTGTTTAGTATTTCAGGCCACGGATGTACTGAAACTTACCACCTCCTTGTAGACATTTAGATTTATAATAGCAAAATATTAACCACTGAAATGAACTTCTTCGTCTGTGACTCCCTTTGTACACTCATGGTGATATGTCTATGGGATCCATACCTAAAAGCGGGACTGCTAGGTGAGAGGTAATCTCACGTTTTCATATATATTGCCACATGCCTTCCACAAAGAGTGGAGGGCAGGAGGATGTCTGTCCTTCCACACCCTCGCCAACTCTGGCTAGCATCAGTCTTGTAAACTTTTCGCCAGTCTGATGGGGGAAGAAATAATACCTTGCGTTAAATTATTTTTATTATGAGTGAGATTGAAATAGTTTTAGGGATTTATCAACAATTTGCTTGTCAGTTTCATCGAACTCCTGTTTGCTGTTTGTGTAATTTGACTATTTTCTCTATCAGCTTGTGATTGTTTCTTATTGAATATAGCAGGCCTTTATGTACTATGGCTATAAGCTCTGTCGTATATGTTCCTAATTGTCCTAAATTCATCATGCCTCTGCCCCTAAGACAGACAACCCCATTAAAAAACAACAACAACAAAAAAAACCAAAACAAAAAAACAACCACAAAACCATAGGTCTTAACTCATTCTCCATGCATTTAGTCTCTGCGTTAAACTAAAATATTGTGGAAAGGAATAACTAAAGAAGCAGGGTCTGAGAACCTGATCTTCCAACTTGCTAGCACTTCTGCGAGCCCCACTGGAACGTTGAAATTCCTCTCCGGGATCAGCTTCAGTGATGTTAGGGGTTTAGAGCAAATGCTTTCGCTATCCCATCATATAACCTGTCAGCAGCCCACCTTGAAGTTCACCTGCAGCTGTTTCTGCCTCCTACCTCAAGCCGCTGCAGCTCTCTGCTTTTCTGCCTGAGACATTCCCCCAATGCCCTGGGAGCTGGTACAATCTATGGAACTAGTACACAGGGCAGCCTGCAGGTGTCAGAAGATTTAATGACCCTGGAGGAGTAAACGTCAACCAGTGTGGGACAAGAGTCAGAGGATGAAGTCTTCAGCTTCCCCGTCCCTTGCTGGGGACAACCCCAAAGCGTCTCTCTTCAGCATTTCTCAGCGGGTCCCTAGTGGGACCGAGAGTTGGCTGCTGTATTAGTCAGGGTTCTCTGGAGAGAGGTGGGAGGGTGGGCGGGGGGGTTGTTTACTACAAGGAACTGACTCACGTGATTATGGAGGCAGACTAGTTCCAAGATCTGCAGTTGGCAAGCTGAAGACCTAGGAGAGCCCATGGGGTGGTTCCAATCCCATAGCTGGCAGGCTTGAGACCCAGCAGGAGCCAACGTTTCCTTGTGAAGCAGGAAAAGACCTACGTCCCAGCTCCAGGCAGTTGGGCAGCCTGACCACCCTCTTACTCATCAGCCTTTTTGTTCTCTTCAGACCTTTGACAGATCAGGTGAGGCCCACCCACACAGAGAGGGTCATCTGCTTTATTCAGTCTGCTGATACAAATGTTAATCTCATCCAAGGCACCTTTACAGACACACCCAGAATAACATTTAACCAAATGTCTGGGCACCCCATGGTCAAGTTGAAACCCTTCACAGGCATTTTGCTGACAAATAAGACCCTCTGAAAGCTGGATCACTTCTTGGCTGGCCGGAGAAGGAAGGGACAGCACTAAGAGCCCCAACAGGTGCCCCAGAGAAAGATGGCCCCTCCTGAAGGGACCGCCCACGTAGGCCTGACCCTAAATGAGTAGCCAGCATAGCGGCAGCCTAACATAGCCATGACATCTGGGGCCCGGGCTCCGCAGGCAAACCTCTACCAGTCTATCCTAAACAGATCACTAAAAGCCTTTCGCACATGGCAATGGAAGGGGAGCGTCCGTCCATGAACTCAAATTGCTGCATTATCATTAACAGCATTAGGCGACCGGATAGCCAAGGCCTAAAGGCCTGAACCACTTTACCAGATGGCCTGGGGAACAGCATGTCCCATTCCCAAGTGTCATTTGCTTAGGACGCTCCAGCTCCAGCAGGGGTTTCTCACAGGAACTTTGTTCCAAGGCGCCAACCAGTGGGTTACAATTATGCAGGATTCGGCCCGCCAGCATCTCCCACGACACTGCAAGATAACAAGCCTTGAGGTCTAAGGTGTTTCTTCCAGTCCCCCTACCAACCCCATCCCTGGTCTGCTTAGGGAACATAAACTTTGTTTTGCTTTATGATGCAGAGCAAGTCAATGTTTCTTTGTCTCAACCTTCTCCTATCTAGCACTACCCAGGGGCCAGCAGGCCCATTAAGGTGTTTTCCCAAACAAAAGGAATGTGTAAATGTTCTCTGCCTGCAAATAAAAGGCTCCTAATGTAGCCAGCTTTTAAAATCACTGTGTCTGGTCTCCTTGCTAGTTACACCTGCAAAGCACTTACTCACTGCCTGGCACAGAAGAGCCTTTGATGAGATAAGCAGGTGGGGTTGCCGCAGACGAGGTGCTGGGTCAGTTCGGTTGAGGCCTGGGTACCGCAGGTGAGGTGGTCCGGACACAGCCATGGAAGGCCCAGGGGCCAGCCAGCTTCCTCTTTCTTTGTCTTGGGGGAGTCTAGCTGCCTTGAGAGAATGTCCTCATAGCCTTGCCTGGAACCAAAGGCAGATCTTGGGGACCACCGGCCCACCTGACCAGCCCAAAGTGCATAGTAGCTCCTTTGTAATCAGGAGTAGGAGGAGGGACTTGGGCGAGTCACCTCCCTTTTCCTGTCATCCTACTGACCTGAAGCTCCTGGGCTGTGGAACTAAACTTCAGGGAAGGTGGGAAAGGAAACGGAGCTAGAACCACACTGGAGAGAAGCCACAGCCCCATCCGGCCCCCTGCAGGACCCAGGCCCCCACCAGGGCTCGAAGCAGCTATGTAGAATTTGCAGGGCGGGCAGCGGAGAGGGACAGGGCAGGGAGGACAGCGCACACAGGGCCCAGGAATCTGCTCGCCTCTTTAATGAGGAAGTAATTCAGTTAGCCCGGATTTCCCTGTCAGCAGCTTTTATTAAATGCAGGAGCAGCCAGGCTGTTAGGGGAGCCGTGGGGATGGCAGGGGGAAGAGAGTGGAGCGAAGCAAGTTATAAAGCAGATTAGGTGGGGAGGGGAGTGGGGTGGGAGAATGAGAAAAATAAAGATAAAGAGCAAAACGGGGCCGCAGAGAAGGAAATCAAGCACAAAGCAGCCCAGATGAGGCGAAGGCAGGGGGTGCATTCTGCCCAGGCCCCTCTATTGTGTTCCCCACAGGCTTCATCAGGAACGAACACAATCCCGCCTCATTTGAAAGGCCTCGCGCCATTCAGGCCTTACCACTCGGGGAGGAATAGGGAAGCAGAATGGCCACGCTGCAATAAATAGTAACACGGGCAATTGTGGCTTGCAGGCTCCCAGGTCAAAGCGATGGGCTGAGCTGCAGCGCCCGCTGAGGCCCAGCTGGGGCCTGCCTGGGGCCCTGGAGGCGGCTCCTGGGGCTGTGTGGAGGGTGGGGGAGGGGATTTCTGTAAAAAACAGGAAACAGACAAAAACAGCATTCATTGTGCTGTTTTAAGTACTTCTGTCTGTATCAACTCTCAGTGACCCTATTAAGGCCTTATTATCACTATTTTATAGATGAGTAAACTGAGTCTCAGAAAGGTTAATTCAGGGGTTAATAAGCTATGGTTTATGGGGCCAAATCTGGCCCACTTCCTGTTTGTGTAAATAAAGTTTTATAAACACAGCCCTACCCCCTCATTTACATATTATCTATGGCTGCTTTTCAAGCAGCAGGGGAGCAGCATCAGAGACCCTGTGGCCCACAAAGGCTAAACTATTTACTCTCTATCCCTTTACAGAAAATGTTCGCTGACCCCGGCGTTAAATGGCCCATTCAAATGTACAGAACCGGAAAGAGACAGGGCTGACGTTTCAGTCCAGCTTTGTTCCTGAAGCGCTACAGCAAAAGGGGTGCCTTAAAAGACCCCAAATGGAAGGCGCTAAGGAGGTGCCAGTGCGATGGGGCAAGTAGAACCAGCCAGTCTGTTCCAGCTGGACACTAGATGGTGAAGGGGGCAGGGGCAGAGGACCTAGGTAACTGGGGTTCTCCAGGGAAGTGTGAGTCTTTATAACCTGTGCAGCAACAATTCTGTCTGCGGGGACTCAGGCTTTCTTGGCTGGAGAGAGACAAACCCAGGTTTCGGCTCTGCACCGACCCCTGCAGCCTGAGTGGGTCCAGTGAGCCTTGGGGCAGGCTGACCTAGATCGAACTAACCTAGGCCTGCAGGTTTCTTTGTCCTTGTCTCCCCTTCGTTTAGACCCGGTGGTGTCCTCTAGACTGAGGCTTTCCTGCCCAGGCCAGCCTGGCTGTGTAATTAATGCTCAGCCCAAGCTGGAGGGGTCCTTGTGTGACCAAGGACAGACAGCAGAGTACCCCATTCCCAGCCTTGAGTGATGGGCAGGGGTCTCAGTCTATGTCATTGCTCCTGCTGATGGTAATCACATCAGAGGAACTTGAGACCAGGAGATGCGATGAGCCCATCTGGAAAACTGCAGGCTGAATTACCTCCCAGGTGGAGACCACCTGCCCGGCTGAAACGTACAGTTTGGCAAAAGGGATGGGGGCAGGGGATCCACTCAGTAAACATCTCCAACGTGCTGGAATGGCCTGGCCAGTTCATCCTGCACATGATCACTTATGATAATAGTGTAGGCTACAAATCACTGTCAGATGTCATACCGACTACCATTTCATTCATTCAGAAGATATGGGGCAAGCGCCTGCCAATGTAGGCCCTGTGCTGGGCTCATAGGAAACAGTGGAGAGAAGGCCAGTCCTCTGACATTTACCTTTCAGACAGGGAGACCAAAAATCCTACCCAATGCAGTTCATTAAGGCATGATCTATGTTCAGGATGCAGAAGCGTTATGAAAACCAGGCAGGGGAGGGGCAAGAGCCGAGACCTGAGTGAAGCACGGCAGTGCGTCATGTGAAAATGTAGAGAAAAGTATTCCAGGCAGAGGGAACAGACAATGCAAAGGCCCTGAGGTGGCAGGAGAGCTTAGATTGACTGAGGAACAGCAGAAGGCTGTAGCAGAGTCGGAGAGTGGTAGGGACCGCAGTGGGAGATGAGGTGCAGAGGTCAGTGTGGGACAGGTCACACGGGGTATAGAGGCCACAAGGAACACTTTGGCTGTCACTGAGTCGGGGAGGGGAGCCCTGGAGGAGGCAAATGGAGCTCAAGAGAGGAGGCCTGTCTGAAGGAGTTTTTCTACAAGAGCAGAGAGCTGTGCCCCTGGCCAGGGGTCAGGGGCCAGGGGCACAGGCAGTCACTGTTTCTCCTTTCTGAAGCGGGAGCTCTTGGTGCATGTTTGTGTGCTGATGGAAGTGACTCGGGAGGGGGGGCAATGATGAGGCAGGAGAGGGGGCGATTGTAGCAGCAAACCCTGTGCAGACAAGAAGAGCAGGGACAGCACACATGCCCTGACAGCTGTTCCAGGAATTTACCTATGTTCCCTGTTTGCATCTTTACAACGTCCCCATTAGGAGGGTGACCCACACACCCAGGTCCCCCCTTGTACCCTACACAGCCTGAGGCCAGCCTGCCTTTCTGGGGCAGGAGACTCAGAACATGCCATTTGGTGGCAGAGGCTCTACACATTTGGAGCTGTCCTAGGGTTGCCAAGTTTCCAGCATTAGCTTACTTTGTCTTGTGCCTGCAACTGTGGCACCTTACCCACCTTACTGGGACCAGGATGTCTGACCATGTTTCAAAATTCAAAGTGAACCAGGAAAGGTTCAAGGTCATGGAAAACTGACCGTAGACTCATTAAGTGCTGCTATGATGACCATCCTCCTGCACCTAGAGCTGCCATAGCTAATCAAAGCTGCAGATCAAATGGCCAACCTGGGGCTGTTCAGGGAAAAGGGAGGTCTCACCTGTGCAAGGTGAATTGGGGACCCAGAACGAGGTCTGGAGTAATGATCTGAAAGCCCACTGCCCAGGGCTTTAAACACAACAACTCACAGACTAGCTCTTGCACCCCTCTTGTTTCTAGACTGCCCCTGTACCCTGATTAGCAAGAGGGCAAGGCCCATGAATTCTCATTATACTGCGATGACATTAAAACTAGGAGAGGTGACTTGGCCAAGGTCATAAAGCTGGTAAATGACAGAGTTGGACCCAGGGGAGCCCGACTCCAAGTCCAGCACCAGTCCAGACTCATGTCCAGAGGGCAGGTCATATCTGCATGTTGTTCATGGAAGGCTTTACCCTTTCAGCTCCCAACCGGCACCCAGCTTGGCTCCAACTCCACCTCTCCTCTGAAGACAGAGCAGAGGGACCGGAAGGAGTACTGTTTTTATGATGAAATGATTTATCCACGTGAAAAGAATGGGCAACATGTAAGTTATACAAATGAATAAAATGAATTCCCATGAACACAACCTACAGAATATGACAATAGCTCGGAAGTCCCTGGTGTCTGTCTCCTTTGGGGATCTCCCCCAGTGGGTCAGCCCTGTGCTGACCTCTGAATACACCATCCTCTACCTCTTCGATACAGCTCTCCCACACGTTTGCATCCCTAAAAATGCATCACTTAGCGCTCCATGGTTATGAATTCAATAGAAATGAAATTATGCTAACACTTACACAGCCTTGCTCTGTGTTCATTTAACCCTCGCCCTTTTGTACCGTATGAGGTCAGCATTACAATTATGCCCATTTTTCAGACGAGGACACTGAGATCCAGGTAATGTGATGAACACACCTGAAGTTCCATGGTGAGTAAATGGCAGGACCAGGATTTGCACCCGAGCAGTCAGGCTCCACGTGTGCAGTTACTGTGACATGGCATGATGTCATTCTGGAGCTACTGCCATCTGTGGATGCCTGTGTCTGCCCCCCACTCATTTTCATACTGCCCAGCAGCAAGCCCGAGACAGGGTGGTCGGCTGAGACACAGTGCAAAGTGCATACTAGGGGCTGTTGGATGCTGTTGAGTCTTCTCTCCTGCCCCCATCGGTCATCCCATTCTTACTAGCAGAGGCCTCTTTTGAGCAAGTGTGCTCAGGGACAGAGATCTCTGCCCACTTGCCCAAAGCCCCTGGAAAAACTGGCAAGCATTTCCTTGCCCCATGACCCAGGTTCATCACAGCATGAGTCATGTGGACGCCAGGTGTGATGTAACCAGAGGCAATCCCACCTCTGCAGTCTTCTTCCCCAAACCTGCAACTCTAGTCTAACCAGCAAAAAACAGCAGACGGACCCACGTTACGGTTCATTCTACACAGTACCTGGCCAGGACTTCTCAAAACTGTCAATGTTGTCAAAAGCAAAGACAGAGAATCTGTCGCAGACCCGAAGAGACTGAGAACACATAACGAACAAATGCAGTGCAGTATCCCGCATGGGAGGCTGGATCAGGAAAACCAGTGCGATCTGCACACAGTCTGTATTCAAGGGGGTTCTAGAGAGCACACGGGGCTCTCTGCGCAAACTTTGCTCCTTTTCAACAAATCCAAATGTGTGTTAAACCAAAAAAAAAAAAAATGTTATTTTAAAATGTAATGCGGGAAAAAATATGTCCAGAAGGAAAAAGTAAAACTTTTTCCCATGTGTGTGATAGAACTGCAGACCACCTTGACACCATGAAGGGTGACGTCGGTCGCCTGGAAAGGGTAGGTGAAGAGAGCTCCTGAGAGTCTTGACAATGTAGTCAAGCCTCTGAATTATCCCATTGGATGACCCCACCTCCTACCCCCAAGCTTTTCTTTATGTGAGATAATAAATCCTTATTGTTAAAGTACTTGTGGGTAGAATTTCTTTTCTGTTACTTGCAGCTGAAAGCATTCTAACTGGTTCATTTCAAGGCCCAGACTGGTCACCTTAGCCCAGGTGGGCCTGGACTAACCTGTCACTTGTTACCCACTTATGCTGCTTTCCTTTGGTTACAGGTTGTGCAGCTCAGGGCCAGGGCACCCTGGATGCATCAGTCCTGTGTGGGACTCCAGCTTAATTAATCTCATGCCAAGCCCAGTACCAGCGCAGCCCTGGTGGGGCCTGAGAGATGATTGTGCTGGAGAAACACAAAAGGGAACCGCTAGACTGTGACCGCTGATATTAAAATGACTACAATTCACATCATATCCAGAGTCAATACATTATATTCCTAATAAATAATGGGTTACTGCAGGTTAAGTGTCTGTTGCCGCATTCCAATTGTTGATATTTAATTAGCTCTAAAATTAAAGCGTTCTTTTATTGCCACACTGCTAGGACTACTTTATCCCTAATTGATTGAGATTAAAGTGTCTCCTGAAGATCCTGGCATCTCTTTGTCAGCCCAGAGTGAGAGAGGATTTTAATGAACACGTTTGACATTTCAAAGTGTGACATAAATATCTGTAAATTAAGCAAAAGATGGCATTTTTGTTATATTTCAAAATTGGGGTGCCAAAGGTTGAGGGAACACTTTTTAATAAGAGAGGGATTTTATGAGTGGGATGATGGCTGAGGGATGATCCAAGCTGGCTATAACGAGGTGGTGGAAGGGTCGGCTCTCTCTTATTGCGCAGATGGTTGGTGTGGAGTTGTTTTTCAGGTTTGAGGTACATGGAAAGGAGACAGCAAAGAGTGGAGTTTCTCAAGGTCCCTCTGCTTGCCTGGAGAGTAGGAGAAGTATTAGAGTAGAAAGGGGACAGAGCTTTGGATCAATGGGTGTTTGAACCCAGCTCTGTCCTTTATAAGTTGAACAACCTTCAGTGAGTTACTTGGTCCTCTGAATTTCAGTTCCCTAATCCTCAAACTCAGATAATGGAATCTACTTCTCAGGACCAATATGAGAATACATTGAGATTGTGTTGGCAAAAGAACTGAACCTGGGCCGTAGCAGCCGCCCAATAAATGGCAGCTATCATCAGCCATTTTCATACAGTCCTGAATTTCTATTTGAAGATGACTTAACTGACCAAGATGAGTAGAACAGAGGGGGGCTCTCAGCTGGCCTTTGAGAGTTAAGTGTACTGCTCCATCCAACTGTAGAACTCTACCTTAGTGTCATCTGGAGAAGGTATAAGGGACCCTCTAACCTGGCTCAGCAGGTGTTCTGACGAACCCCTTGAGTGGGCCCTGATTTGCTGCTCCTCAGCTAAGCCTTTCCAAGTCATATGGCCCCACCTCTCCTCTCTGACTTAGATCCCACCAAATCCTGAACGCTGGTGTACCTGCCACCTCTCTTCCAATTGACCTCCTCACTGTAGTTACCTGTTGCTGCATAGCAAATTACCACAAAGTTTAGTGGTTTAGACAACACACGCCTATTATCTCGCAGTAGCTTTGGGTCAGAAATCTGGGCAGGGCTTACCTGTGTCCTCTGCTTCACGGTCTCTCACAGACTGAAATCAAGGTGTTGGCCAGGGCTGAGCTCTCATCTGAAGACTCAGCTGGCCAAGCTCACATGACGACAGATTGGGACCACAGATTGAACCTCAACCCCAGGAGCACCACGGCATACACAAGGAGCTTGTCAAGGGATGACTGAGTCCACAACAGGAGTTTGCATGTTATACTCTGTCTCACCTCGACCTCGGGCCCGTCCTGCCGCCTTTTGCCTGATTTACAGATGTTTATGTTGCACTTTAAAATGTCAAACATGTGCATTAAAATCTTTTCCCACTCTGGGCTGACAGAGGGATGCCAGGACCTTTGGAAGACACTTTAACCTCAATCAGTTAGGGATAAAGTAGTCCTAGCAGCGTGGCAATACAAGAAAGCTCTTCCTTCAGATTTACTGTCAGGTTGCTTTGTCCTGCAAGACTCTGAATGACCAAATCCTTGTGACAAGGATTATTCAAAGCCAGGTGAGTGATGAAGGCCAATTTCATTCATTTGGAAGGGAACTTAAAGACTTCATTCCACTCCCAGCTATGGTTGGAGCCACGTCTATGGATGGCTGGACCACCTCTCTTGATACACCATTCCACCCAAAAAGTCTCTGGAAGCTTGAAAGTGTCTTCCTTAGTAGAATCAAATCTAACTGTTGTTTTCACCAGTGAGTCTCTTTGGGCCACTTTAACTACCCTTGTGATGGTCCTAAGTGTCCTAAGTGCTATTTGTCCAATATACTGCTTCTGTCCTACTCCACACACACACACACACACACACACACACACACGGTTGAGTTGCACTACCTGGCTCCTTGTGGTTGGATGGTAGCATGTGACTACTTCTGACCAATGAGTTGAGTCACTTCTGGGCTGAGCCTTTAATGGCTAATGTGAGACCCACCATGGCTCTCTTTTCCCTCTGCAGGGGTAATCGGCCAAGTTCCTGGTTGTGGAGCTTGGGTTCCAGAACAAGGGTGATGGCCTCCAGGGCCCTGAGGAGCTATGGCAGGAATTAGAAATTGACTTGGAATGCTTGTTATTGGAGCCTCGCCTATCTGATCCTAACACATACAGGCCCTCCTCGGAACTACCCTTCAGTTTAGTAGCCCCGACCATTGAGGAAAGGGAGAGTAGAGTACACACCGGGGAAGCTGGGATGTTAGCTTAAAAGGCCACAGAAGTTTGCTCCATTGGCAGTTCCTCGGCTGCAGGTGCACAGCATAAAGGCTGTGGGAAGCCAGAGGTAACGAGCTGCAACCCTGTATAATCCCGTTTCCCACCGAATGTAGCACGAAACCAACCGAGGTCCTCAGCACAGAGAACATAGCCTCCTGGAGACTGCGCACGCACTGCACACCTGACTCGGGCCCCATGCAGGTGTGAGGCTGCCTCAGCTGTTCATGCTGGCTCTCCTCCAGCACACCCTGCATTTTCGGGAGAGAAATTCTGTCCCTTCGTGCATGCTGTGCTCACCCACTCTGGGGCCAGCATGTTCATTGTGAGGAAAACAATTCCCTGCTCTGGTGTGAGGGGCTGATTGGTAAGTTTGTACGCCATACCTGTGTTTAGCCATCCTGTCCGTAACTCTGTCATTGGATTGAGAGGGAATATTGGATCAGATAGATACAGAATGTATTATTTTCTAGGGTTTTGACTATCTGCTAAAATAAAATCACTTGGCTTTTGAAATCCAAACACACTTACAAAAAATAGCAGATGCCTATGAACTAGGACAATTAGCTTTGGGAATAGGCAGCTAATCAGAAGCATAACTCTGACAGCAATTATTTGATCCTGTCTTCCTGATGATATCACCAAGGCTCCTTAGCCAAACGACACATGCTCATGCACGCATGCACACACACATACTAAGTCTCATGTGGCAACCAGCATTCACTGCTTCATTCATTTCCCAGCATCTCTGCACCATCACTTAGAGGAAATGAAAGAAAAAAGACACATAGGCTCGTATCCCAGGGAGGCCCAGTGGGAACACTGGAGATACCAATCCTCACAGCCATCCGCACCCCCACAAGCAATTTAAAAAAGTAAATGGGGGTCAAACTCTATCAGGGGAAGCCAGTGACAAGATCTCCATGGCCCAGGACATAAATTGTGCTTAGACCCTTGCTACCAAGAATGCTTTCTTCCCTCTTAGCCTTTCATGTGGGATTTCCATCTCTTCTCCAATCCAAACTCCAGCACCCACGCCTGACCTGCAGATAATCTCACCCGTTGCATTCACTTTGCAGGTGGCTCAGCTCCAGAGTGGAACAAACTTCTCAAAGCAAATTGGGAAAGTCCGCAAGGTACAGAAGGTGAGGGAGAGATCTTCAGGTTCTTGCAGAAGGGTGGAAGCTTGTCTGGTCCCTCCCTCAATTCTCCTCCCCCCATAAATCACCAGCCATAAAGGCACCAACACACCTTTGAGATGGCCAAGCCGCAGCTAGGACAACGGTGACAGCGATAGGAGGAGCCATTCTAACACCGGAACAAAACCTTGTGACTGAATCTGTCCCAAACCAGCAGAGATGACCCCTAAAACATTCTCTCTCTACCCTTGGGTGGCTCTGCAGATGAGACCTTGTGGAGTTCCTTCAGGATAGAAGGACCCATCGGCTCTGAGCACCAATGACAGCCAAGCGATGGCTTTCAATGGTGTTGGAGTATTCCGGCTGAGGACTCTTTTATATTCTGACTGTCCATAATGAGATTTAATTGTAATGATTTGGTATTGAATTCCCATTAACAATCAGGGGGAATGGATCCTGGCTGTAAATGTGTTTGCACATCGTGGAATGATTAAATCTGTTCGTGCAACTCTACCCTCGGTGTGCCCAAAGTGGGGGTGGTCAGGATGCCTAGCAGAGGGGAGGAGGTGGGCTTGAGGGTGTGGGACCAGACCTGACATTTTAGGCTATGGCGAGTGGGTGCAAAGGGCTTCTCATGTAGGGAGGGAACTTAAGCCGTGATGGTTTAGAATAATAAATATTATCAACATTTATGTGATATAAAACGGATAGTAATTATTATAAATATTACCACTGCTGTAAGCATTTACATGTATGATCTAATCCTCCCAGTAATCCTATGAGCAAGGTCATACAGTCATTCCCTTGATGAGAACGTTGATGTTGAGTAACTTGCCCAAGGTCACACAAAGCAGAAGGCCTGGGATTTTTTTTTTTCCCTCAGTGATTGCCTCCAGGAGTCATGCCTTAACTATTATACCGCACTGCTAACCCTTGAGTTTGATACGACCTGATGTTGATCAGAGATTGGGAGGGTATATTAGTTACTCATTGCTGTGTAACAGATCACCCCAAACACATGGCAGCTTAAGATAACACCCATTTATTATCTCACGATTTCTGGGATCGGGAATCTAGGTGTGCCTCAGCTGGATCCTCTGCTTTGGGGTCTCTTACAAGCTGCAGTCAAGGAGTGGCCAGGGTTGAGGTCCAATGTGAAGGCTTGACTGGGGAATGCTTCGCTTCCAAGTTCACCTCTGCAGCTGTGGCAGCTTTCAGTTCCTTGATGACTATTGGACTGAGAACGGCAGTTCCCACGTGGTTGTTGGCCCAAGGTTGCCCTCAGGTCCTTGTCATACAAAGATTGACGTAGTCTCCAGCCTCTCAGAAATCACACTGAGACCATACGGCTCCAGGCCCCCTCCTCCACCCTAAATCACACTGAAGCACAGACTACCTGGCTGGCCCACAGCCCTAGGTAAAGATACCCTTATCAGTCAGTACATTCCAAGGGCTTTGCTCCTGCCTGTGATTCACTCAACAAACCTTTGTCACTTCTACGTCACTCCTCTGTCCCACTGGCATTTTAGCACATCCATGGAGAGAGCTGGAGTTCGTGGTGGGGTGAGGGTCTCGGGAGGAGCATAGACTCTGGGAGACCTTGGAGGAGACCAGTTCATGGGAAGAGAGTGAGGCATTTCTTGTTGTCTGAACCACATCATACCAGGAAACAAAATGCTTTCACCTTTATTAGCACTGATAAGAATAATAGTCCATTCTCCAGGCTTTTAAATCTTACTTGATCTCATTTTCCAAGCAAAGCTGCTGAACATAGCAAAAAACAATAGGCTTGATGAGGTTAAATCATCCTCAGTGGCTGGAGCTTCTGCCAACACACAAGACCCTAAAGGGGGCCAAGTCTTCCCTCTTCACCTTGGAGACATCTGGAGGAGGGGGAAGGTTCTTAAGAGCAAGGGTTAGACCAGAGTTCTCTGCACATTGCATCCCTGGCCCTGACTTGACCCCAGCACACGGCGTGCACTCACACACACACAATGGCAGAGATAAAGCTGGGTACAGGGCCGGTCTGCCTGGGTTCAAATCCTAGCTATGCAGGTATTAGCTGTGCAGCCTTGGGCAAGTTACTCCACCTCCCTAGGCCTCTGTTTCCTCATTGCTGGAATGGGGAAGACTATCATGCTACATAACCATGACACTGTTGCAAGGATTAAATGAGTTAATATAGAGAAAGTGTTAAGAACAGCGTCTGGCTCACGATAAGCACCTGTTTATTTGTTGGCTATTATTATGATTATTGACTGGGAACTTTGTGCCAAGCACAGCCAAAGCAGGAGCTTACTCCTGCTTACTGTGGCACGCGTAACTCATCTTTGTCTCATAATCCCTGATGAGCAGATGACGACACTGAAGCGTCGAGGGGTTAATCGCCTGCGTCCAAGGTCACACACACCTCACCGAGGGCAGGACCATGATTTCAGATAGGCAGTGAGCTCCCTGGTAGCTGCCCCTGTTCACTTTCACCTGTCACTCCCCAAGATGACTTGCAGGGCAAGGGACCCTCCTCCAGGGAGCATCCCAATGCCCCCTGTAGCCATAAGGACCACATATCCACTTCTCTCGGATTTAGGTCTCCTGTCTAGTCATTACCCAAATGACAAAATGGAGAAAGCCAGGTAACACAGAGCAGTTACAGATAAAATGGGGAAGGATGGGGCTGTGGGTGGGAGAGAAAGTGAGGAAGCGAGGGGCACGCACCCCCGAGTGCGGACCAGCAGGGACACACGCATTCCTCCACAGACAGCTCCATTCACATTGATCAACTTATTTTCAGAAGCAAATTGATCTTGGCTTTTAACAACTTATCTAGGACAGAGGAGTCTCTCAGAAGTCTTTTCACGTGGTAGGCAGGCTGAAGTACCCGTGCTCTTGAGAGCATGACTGCGAGATCCCCGTCCTCTCCCATGTGCCAAGGTCAGTGGCAAAGCCTCCAGCCTCAGTGGCAGTGGGACTGGAAAGTCTGCTTTGCTTTTGACAAAGCCATTTTTCCCGGAGGGCCTCAGACCTCCTGGCTGGGGAGGGAAGGAAAGTCATCCAGGACAGGCAAGATGTGGAGACCTGGGGGAGGGTTAGGACACAAAGACCCCTCCCAGGCGGCAGTGCGGGAAAGGCGCCGGCGAGGACGAGGGCCCAAGAGCTATGTTTGACCAGATAATTCTGCCAAGCCGTCTCCAGAAGACCAGCCGTGGGCAGAGCGACTGCCCCTTTGAGAAGAGCCTGTTGCTAAAAATGTCAAGACTATTTACTTAGAGGGCAGGTGACAAGAGTGCCTCCCTCCAGTAATTAAACAGCAGGGCATGCAGTGTGGAGCGAATGTCCCTGTGTCCCTGGGTAGAATGACCTGGGCACCACAGACAGGGATCTTCAAGGGGTCCTTCTGGTCCCTCCAGCGGTTGCCATGGCAAAGAAGTCTCACTGGGTGGGCCGGAGGCCAGAGGCGAGGAGAAACCCCCCGGAGCTTTGAGAGCTGGGAGCCGGGCGGGCGTGTGAGCTCTCAGGCCCTATGCCCGCAGAGACAAGCACCATGTCTCTTAATAAAGGGAGGGAGGTGAGAGTTATTACCCATCACATGAGCCCAAGATGAAATTTAGCAGCCCGAGGTGAGCCTCCACCACTGATAAAAATCTGTCTCCCTGCCAGCTCAAAGTGCTGCTTAAAAAGCTAATGTACAATTTAAACTGTGGAATTTGGGAATGGGCTTCCGCGGGGTAACAGTTGAGCCTCTCACCATGGGTGGAAGGCCCTGGAGGAACAGTGGGGAGGGTGCGGGGTGAGGGGTTGGTTCTTTAAGAGCTGGTGACCCCGCTGTGGGGGCTCAGCTGCATGGCAGCCAGACGAGGGGTTGGAGTCTTCTCAGAGGCAGAGCTTCCCTGGGAAACCCCAGGGCGTCAAGGAACAGTTGAGTGAAGTGACAACCCTAGGCTCTGAGTGGTTCTTGCTGCAGGACAAGACATCATGTGTGTCCCCTAGAGGAAGCGCTGGTTGGAAAGAAAAGTGCAGGTGACCAGGGGGTGGGCCCCACTGGAAGGGCTTCAGGCAGAGTCAGCCCCATGCTGCTCCCACCATGGGTTGGATAGTGTCTGCCCGAAATCCATGCTCACCCGGAACCTCAGAACGTGGCCTTCATTTGCAAATAGAGTCTCTGCTGATTGGTTAAAGTGAGGTTATGCTGGATTAGAGTGTCCTCATAAGGAGAAGAAAGGACACAGAGGGAAGAAGGTCATGTGAAGATAGAGGCAAAGGTCGGGGTGATGTGTCTGCAAGCTGAACGATGCCAGGGATTGCTGGCAGCTGCCAGAGTTTGGACAGGGGCATGGAACAGATTCTCCCTCCAAGCTTCCAGAAAGAACTGACGCTACTGACAGGTGGATTTTGGATCTTGGCCTCCAGAACTGCGAGAGAATAACCTTTCTGTTATTTTAAGGCCCCCAGCTTGTGGTGACTTTTCACGGCCGCCCTAGGAAGGGAACTCCATGCTCTGCACTCAAGTCCGGGAGGGCTGACCTGCTGATACTCAGATTTGTTTTTCTATCCCGGGGGCATTCTGGGCACCTGGGTCCCGCCCGGGACTTCTGTATGGCTTTTACCATCTACAATATGCATCCCTGTCCTCCAATAGCTCTGCAGAGCACTCAGGACCAGTGTGCCCAATCCCATTTTGCAGATGGAGACACAAAGACCCATGGGGGGCTGGGACCCAGCCTGGTTTTCTGTACTGCACTCGGCAACACATAGAAAATGGTATAAAGTTGGATGCGTGGTGATTCCCAGAGTCCCTCGGGCCCAGCACCCCGGCAGGTTCCTCACGCTACCTGCCTCACCTTGGCCCTCGCCAGGACAGGCAGCTGGCATTTATGTCCTGGGACACCCCTTTGTTTTCATTGGCCCCCCAATAATATCCTGGTCTCTCCTGCATGACAGGGGTTGAGCTCCCTGCCTCTTCCTTCAATGCCACCCTCAGCGGCCCCCAGAGAGAGGCCCTTACTCATCTTTGTCTCCCAGATCCCAGCTCACTGACTCCAGCCCCAACTTGCGGACAAAGAGCTGCTTACAAACAGTGGGAGGGCTCCCTTACGGAGACTAAGGAGCCCTTGCTTGTCGCTGGCAATGCGGGGCACCCTGTAAGCGCATTGACAATCATAAAAGGAGGTAAAGTTTTATTGTCTGGACCGGTTTGGGTACCGGAGGAAAAAAACAATGTATGAATTGCAATGATGAAAGATTTACCGTATCTGTCAGCACAGACAGAGGGTTGGCTAGAATTATTGCAGCCGGGAAGAATTGTGTTTTAGGATCTGCCCCAGGTATTAATTTGTGGCAGGCTTATCCTGTCAGGAACATACAATGCTCATGGTGTCGAGAAGTAATACTTTAAAGGGCCTGAACGCCAATTGGCTGGGAGCAGGGAGTCAGAGCCAGGAGGCAGCTGATCCCTTTAGCAAGATTTTTCCAATAAGTTCCAGATGAAAAGCGTGAGGCTGCTGAGTAATATCATCTTCAGAGACTCTCAAACTAGATCAGTTCCTATCCGCTGTGCCAGCTTGTGGATCATCCTCATCCCGGTGCCCAGAACAAGGCTGTCTCTCCCACTCGCCGGGGCCTGGCAGGCTCCGGGCTCCGGGGCGCTGGCTGGGGGCCTGGGCTTCTGAGCCCCATGTGCAGGTCAAGCCAGGTGGACCCCGCTGGGTCTCTCAAGACTCCAAAGGGACGGGCAGAGACTGGGGCGAGGCCCCTGCAGCCTATTCGGCAAAGGGCATTCTGTGACCCATGGACTCCCAGCCCCAGGCTGGACACCCCTCTTCTCACAGCCTGGAAATGATCTATGTCCTGGTGAACCTGCCAAAGAGCCCGTCACCCCTCATCCTTCCCCTCTCCTCCTCGGTCCTGGGGGTGTCCTGTCCATTCTGATTTCTGCCAAATGCCACACCCCGAAATAAGAAACAGTTCAGAGGAACTTAGAGCCTGGGCTCTCTCCTTTTCAACCCTTTCCAAGTTTGCATCTTCTTTATATTCAGAGAGTTTCCCCATCCCAAGAAATGCTTTCCTCATTCACCCCCTCCCTTTATGTCCAGGACCCCCTAGTGCTGAAGTGCACAGTGACGACTGGAGCGGGGTGAGAGAGAAACAGATGAGAAGACTAGAGTCCCTGGAGTTCTGGAGGAGCCACCAGCACCCCCCTGACCCCCTCCTGGCCAGGGCCACCAGGACACAGCAACAAGCTGACACTAGCTGGAGCAGGGAGAACTCGAATCAGGAAGAGCCCCACGGAAAGGCAGCAGCAACCATTCGTGTTGGCCCTGGCGGGCCCTTCCCGACTTATAAAGGGAGGTTGTTCAGGGCCTGGCTCAGCCGAGCAGCCTGCCGCCTCAGAAGCCACGTGAAGGCCCAGGCTACCTGCGTCCTGGCTGAGGAGGAAGATGCACGTGGAGAAGCCCCGTGGTGCTGAGTCAGGACTGAGTCCTGCTGGAGCCGGAGCAGCTCCAGCCCAGGGATGGCTGGATACGCTCAAGTGGATCAGGAGCATCTGTGGAAGCCTGGCTTTCTGTCTGCCCTTCATCTCCAGAAAACCTTTCTCCTCCATCAAGGCAGAGGGGCAGACGGGTTCTGCTGTGCAGCAGGCATTGGGAGGAGAGGAGAAGCAAGTCTTTCCCCCAAAAGGGCTTGCCTGGGGTGCATCGGCTCCTGGCTAGTGACCCAGCCCCTGAGCAGCCCGCCCGGGTTCTGAATCTGAAATCATCTACTGCCATGGGGGCTCCCTCCCTGCCTGCCTGGGCATGGCGTCCACGTGAGACGGGCCGGCGTGAGGCACATGGAGGGCAGGTGAGGCTGGGGCTTTGTCCTCGGGTCCTGCCTGACATGCATGGTGGATGCGCGTGTTTCCGAAGCTGCTGTCCGGGCAGGGCCGAGTCAGCTTCCCCGAGATGGAGGCATGAGCTGGGGCTCTCTGTGGATAGGGAGGTGAGGAACAGTCACTTGCCTTCTTGCTGAAGCAAGGGCCATTTTCAAACAGTGACCTCAGCCACAGTGCAGCGGGGGAAGGTTGTACCGCAGTCACAGCCTCTCCATGAGCAGCTGTGATGGGCCAGCGAGTCACTCTTCCTGGGGCAGCGAGGCTTCCGCTCACCAACGGACGGTGACAGGCACTTGATATTAACTTTCTCTTGCCCTTTCTCCTAGCCTTTCCCCTCATCAAATCTGCTCTGAGACAAGTTCCCCAGCTTCCTCATGACCTCTGTTTTCTGCCTGAAATCACCATTTCCTAAACAGCTCCTCCTGGATCTCGACCACCCTCCCTCCCACTCCCTTCCCCACCCATCAGCTAGAATCACCCTCCTCCTGCAAGGTCCCCTTCCTCTTCAGGGGTTCAGAGCACACATTCGTTTCATTCAAACAACCTCCACCTCTCTCTGGGAAGTCCCCATCATCACCCACTGCCACTATGAACTTTTTCAAAGTCTCCTTATTTATGTATGAATGCGAATGCTGGCCCTGCCTGGAGAGACCCCTCCGCCTTAATCTACACTTGTTTTAGTGCAGCAGGGGTGAGTCAAGGGACAGAGGCACTATGCCCCAGTAGGATCTGGACATGTGCTTCATATTGTTTAGAAGGAGATTGCAGACCTTCCTAAGAGGGACAGCTGTCTGCCAGTGACATGGGTGGGAGTGAGCTGCCCATGACTGGCTGTATTCAAGTAATAGGTGGCCTCTGAGAGGCTTTCGAGAGTGAAGAGGGGTGCATTGAAAATAGAGATGATGATTTTGGATCAGAAATCTTTGGGGAGGGGAGAAAAGCAAATCCAGGTGCCCCATGAGGCTTCAGCCCATTGCAGAGGGGTTGGGGTGGGAGGTGGGGTGCTAGGGTCAGGAGGAGCCTTGGTAGAGTTTTTGTGAGTGGGAAGAAGGAGCAGCAGGGATCCCTGGCTGTGCTGGGGATGTGCAAGGGGAGGATGAGTCAGGATGTTTGGGTTGTGTCAGCAGGAGGGGCAACTGGGGGACCTGTGATCCTGCTCTGGGGGAGACACAGAATTTCTCTTCTCTCGCAGACTTGGGGGTTGCACTTGCCATGTGGCAGGAACACAGGCTCAACCAGGCCCTAGGTTGTCATGGCAATGCTGAGGGGTGAGAAAAGTGGACAGATGTGTCTGTAGAGAGAGGCATCTGCCTCTTAGGGAAAGACCAGTGGCCAAGGACTCCCCCAGTTTCTTCTGTTTGCTTCTCCCTGTGGCACCTCTGCAGGTTCGTTCTGAGCGCCTTTCTTCAAACTCCCCAAGAGAAGGGGGAGGAGAGACCCTAGTGCATTGCCTGGCACTCCACAGATGCTCCCTAAATCTGTTTTTAAAAGAAATAGTTGATTAGTTTGCTTAGGTACTGCTTATGCCCAGGTTGCACTTTGCAAAGATGGCCCCAATAATAGCTCTCATTCCACACGGTCTTCTTACAATCTGACTTTGACATTCCCCCCTAGAACCTCTGAGAACCTCTATGACTGCTCTGACTAGTAAAATATATGGAAGTGACACTAAGTGACTTCTGAGCCTACACTATAAAAGTGTCATGCACTTCCACCTTGCTCTCCTGCAGACCTAGCACATTAATGTTCAATAAATGGCTAAAAGAAGGAGAGATTCAATAAATGGCTGAAGGTGGGAGTGGACCTTTGAAGGAAGTGCCCATAGCTGCTTTTCTTAAAAGAGAACATTTGCATTTTCAATTTTGACCAGTGCAAAACAATCTAAACCTTTTCCTGTAGGCATGTGATCTTGGAACAGCTGCTATGCTGCTCAAAAACCCAAACTAGGCCGTGCACAGAGACCCCACATAGGTGTGCCGGCTGACGGCCCAGCTGAGGTCCCAGACAACTGCCAGCACAACCACCCATCTCATGAGTGAAGATGCCTCCCAGTGATCCCAGCCTCCAATTGTTAAGTTGTCCCCAGACTTCTAGTCTGTCCAGTGGAGGACCCAGACATAAGAAAGCAGAGACAAGTTCCCACTATGACCTGTCCAAATCCCTGATCCAAAGAAAACAAGAGAGATAATAAAGTGATTATTGTTTTAACCCCCTAAGTTTCAAGACTGACTTGTTACCCAATAGTAGGCTACCGATACAATCAGCAACCAATAGGGAACAACCTTGCTGGCCTCCCTTCTGTCTGACTTACCCTCCTTAACTGCCTCTGGCTAGAGTGCAGCCTCCTCTGTCAGTCAGTGGTTGCCAGGGTAATAGCACCAGGTGTGGGAGTGGACCTTTCAAGGAAGTGCCCATGACTGCTTAAAAGAGAACACTTGCATTTTCAAGCTCAACCAGTGCAAAATAATCTAAACCTTTCCCTTCTAGCTCTGATTCCAGCACCAATTCTTACAATTTTAGATACATCTGCTATGGATGAAATGTTTGTGTTCCCCCAAAGTTCTTATGTCGAAACCCTAATCCTCAATGTTGATGGTATTTGGAGGTGAGGCCATTGGGAGGTGATTAGGTCGTGAGGGTGGAGTCTCCATGAATGAGGTTAGTGCTAAAATAAAAAAGACCCCAGCCCCAGCGCTCCCTTGCTGCCCCCACCACGTGAGGACCAGACAGAAGATGCCGTCTAAACCAGGAACTAGGCTATCACCAGACACCAAATTTGATCTTGGACTTCTAGCCTCCGGAAGCATGAGAAATAAATGTTTGTTGCTTAAGCTCCAGCATCTATAATATTTTGCTCTAGCAGCCTGAACTGACAAAGACAACATCTTTCCCAGTCTCCACTTCTCAGTTTCCCCCTGTGCATGAGGAGCAGGTTGGACAAAGCGAGTTCTTAGGTTCCTCTTGGTTCTAAGCTTCTATGAGTCAATTTGCTGATGCCACTTTGCATGTAGGCTCTACACCTGACCATGAGGGCGTCAGTACTTGGTCTAAGGATCAGGGGAGAGACCAACAACTCCATGGAGGAAGGGAGTCTCTCTTTCCTTCAGCCATTTATTGAACATTAATGTGCTAGGACCTGGATCTAAGTGATTAATAACACTCTGTACACATTGGCTTTATTTTTTTTCTTGTCTCTTCTGGGGGTCATTCGCAGATAATTAATCTAAATCATTATTTAGATTCTGTCTAATTTGTCTGAGAGGTGATCATTTTCCATGGAAGGTATAGGCTCATTGATGTTCACCCTCCTAAAAGGTAGGATGACCCCAGAGTCAGGTTACCCATGGCCTCAGTCTCCCTACTTGTAAAATTTCCCACCAGGTGACCCCAAAGTTAGGTTGGTGAAAGAAACTGATTTCACACTTGCTTCCTAATTATGTGACTTGGGAAAGTTTTGATCTGACTTTCAGTTCCTTGGAAAAGATTGTCCCCTCTGCAGGAGGATATTCTGCCTTATAACCCCACCTTCCTCAGTCCCAGCCTGGCCAGCTCCTATTCATCCCTCAGGTCTCAGCTTCCATAGCACTTCCTCCAGGAAGTCTGCCCTGAATCCCTCCCCATCTGCTGCTCCCAAGGCTGGTGAAGCATCCCACCCATGGCCTCTTACGTGGTAGGTCTCAGGTCTGTTAGAGCTGCAATACACCTGTCTCCAATCCCACCAGAAAATAGATGCCCTCAGGAGCAGAGACCAAGTCTGCTGTGCTTCTTGGTTTGTTCCCAGTTCCCAGCAGCGCCTCCGGCCCAAAGCAAGTCCTCGATAAATATTTATTGAACAAATGAATAGAGCCAGTGCCAACGCCCCTGTCTGCTTCTCGGGATCCAGCAGCATGATGTATAAGTAACCTCTCCTGCAGAACGGGACACCAGGTGAAGACTTATTATCACCATTAATGATGACAAGTAGCCAGGTGCTTCCAACTCCCTGGCTGGAGGAGAAGCCAGCATTGCGAGGCCACTCGGATCTCACCCAGAGCTGCAAACTCGGAATAACTTGAATGAAGATGCCACATCTCTGCAGGTGCAGCCTGGGGTCTAGAGAGGGAAACGGCAGTAGTAAGGGTCCTAAGTTCAGTGGGGAATCTTCCCCAGGACAACGGGAGGGAGAGTCAAAGTGGGATATTCCATCTGGACTTGGCAGCCCCTCTGTCCCCCTTCCCCTACAGCCTGTGCCCTCCCCTGCTCTACTTTTCTACCTCCTGGAGAGGGGTGAAGAACTTAGCAGGGGGCACAGGACATGAGGTGGGGAGGGGCGGAGAAGGAAGAGGGTTGTGTTGCCTGATCTGGGGCTGCAAACCAAGGGGTGGCTGTTAGTAGCCTTTCAGGAGATAAGGGCGAGAAAAGTGGCATGTTGGGTGGCGGCAGGGCCGGGTGTGGGGAGAGGAGCATTTCTTCGATGATGTCCACCATGGGCTGGTTCCTCGTGGCTTCTTCTAGGACACGGGGCAGGTGGCGCAGAGCCCTTGGTGTCATCTTGAGGAGACCTCAAGTCACTTTCGGCAACCGGGCTCCAACTCCATAAACTCTCTCCAAATAAAACCTCAGGCATAATGGGGTGTGAAAGAGAGAATCAAGTGTTGGGTATTACACTGCGAAAACCCCTAACTACCTGGCCTGGCAAATGAATTAACTTGTTAATAAAATGCATACATCTGCATACATTTGAATACACGAGGAAGATCAGCTCAGACCCAGCGCAGGCCCAACTTCTCTCAGAAGGAGTGGGGGAGGGGAAAAGAGGTGGACCCTGGGAAAACGGCCTGGCCGGCTCCCGAGCCTGTGCCTTCGCACGCTGTATTTATAGATTAAACACAAAAAGCATCTCCCTGCTGCATTAAAAACTACCCATCAAGGCTGAGGACTCAAAGGAGCAGTAAAATCAATCTCATTGCATAAAGACAACAGCAAGCAATTGGTATGACATTTTAAGTAAATGCTACAGCCATTTGTAAATGTTCATTTTCCGGGAGACCCCATCTATTATATGACAGCTATTTTCTTAGCATCCCAGTGTGAATTCAGTCGGTGTACAGATAAGCCCGTTGAAGAGAATGGATATCAAGATATAAAGTGCTATAATATGGACAATTTGTTACCATTGCACCAAGTCACTCTGTCATTATGTATCTGCCTTTTGCAGGGATTGAAAAACACTTAGCTAGTTTTGCAGGTCGGTGTTAATAAGCCAGGGGGTCTGAGGAGGGTGGAGAAGATGTGGGGGGAAAGGCGGCAGCAGTGAGTGGCCCTGAGGTGGATCACAGACTGCAAACATGGAGCCAAATGGGAGGAGACTTGATACGGTCCTTGGGGTATAGACTTGCCCTTTCCAGAAGCTTCTTCCCCAAAAAGGCCCAGATGAGAGAGACCGTTGCCACCCGGAGCCTGGTTATCAGCCAGACCCGGTTTCCAGAGGAGAGAGCCCATCAAGTCCAGAGACGTTAAGTCTGAAAACTGACCGTTCTGCTCCTCTTACTTTCCAGGCACTTAGGGAAGATTGGCCCCTTGGACTGGACTGAGGACAGGAACCCCTTTGCTGGGGTTTCATCCCCAGCTCCCTGTACTGCCTGGTAGAGATGGCCACTTGTGGCATGGGAATGGCCGAGCAGCTGTGTGGCAATCTGCTGGAGCTGCCCAGCTTGAAATATGGCCCGAGAGAAACTGAGGCTTCCCCAGCCTCATAACTCACCACTAACTCTGACAAACCAGGTGTTTGCAGGCAGGAAATGACCCTGGAGCTGTGCTGAAGAGGTGCTGTGAGAGGCGGTTGGCGGATCACTCTGGGCTCCCCACTGGGGCGCTGGATGGGAGGGAACTCGGCCCTCAGGGGGTGAGAAAATCAAGTGCCGAGAAATTAAAGCCCAGTTTCAGAAAGAGTAGAAATACACAGAGAATGACAACTCTGCTGGTCATTTAGGACACAGACCTCAGGGGACCTAGTTACCAGGAAAGTCCCCTCTCAGACTTAATGGGTCCATGTGCTTCCAGCTGCCTCTCTATGCCATTCATTCGTTCGTTCATTCATTCAACAAACGCTCGCGGGCCTATCAGGTCTTTGCCCAGGCAATCCTTTCAGTCTCCCTTTCATGACACAGGGCAGGTTACTTAGCTTGTTAACACTTCTAGGGCACAGACTATATCACCTATGCCTATTGGCGTCTGGCACATAGTAGGATAAGTTGTTGAATAAGTGAGTACACAAATAAATGGATGAATGAATGAGTAAGTGCCTCTGCTGCTTAGGTGCTTGTCCCTGTGGCTGGAGGATCCTGCCTCTCACTGGGGTTGGCTTGGACAGGATTCTTCCACAGGCGCGTCCCACAGCCTGAGCTTTAACCCAGCCGAGCCAGTGGGGAGCCCCAGCAAGCCACTTCCCTTATCTGGGAAGCACTGCCCCGCGACCTATAAAAGCCTTTCTAGCAGTTGGATCCTGTGACTCCAGCAGAGATGAGGAGAAGCTGAGCCAAAACGGAGAGAAGTTTACGTCCAGGGTAAGGTCGGGGGATGCAGCTTAAGGATTTGGCAGCGTCTGGCAAGATCGGGCCTCAGTGATGGCTGCCGTTCTCATCACTCAGGACCCAGGCGAGAAATGACTGCCACTTACAGGGGATTATGGGGTTCTCCCAAAATGCCAATCTGGATTCTAATCAGGCTTCTGGAAGCAGCTGGCTCAGCACTGTCGTTTCCCAGACCCGTTTCACTATGCCTCCCAGAGAGAGTGAGGGTCTACCTGGCCTTGTCCCAGGAAACTCCTGACAGGGCCCATGGTCCTGAAGGTGGGGGAACCCAGTCCTCTAAGCTACTTCAGCAATGCCCTCCCTAAACCCAGCCCTGTGACTTCTGGGTCGCTCTCACTGTGAGTGGGGCATGTTTCTGTGAAAGTGGGAGGGTGACCATATCGCAGGGGGATGACTGGGGTACTGCACAGGGTCCCCGACCGAGGGGAGTGAAAGGTTTCAGGTAATGGAAGATCATGTCCTTGCATGGCCATCTGATCTGGGAGGCATCTGGCATCTATGAAGAAATGTCTAGGTGCAAAAATCAGTTCTTCTTCTAAGATAAATAAGTGAGCAATTGCCAGCTTTGGTGCCACCAGGAGTACTTAGCTTAATCAAGCAGTGTCATCCCTGAGGTAATTTAGAGACTCCATTCATCACCTCTCCTTCATCTTCTCTGTGTCATGGCTGCTAATAGTTCTCGCGCAAAGGCAGGAAGATGCCAAGTGCATCTTGAATCACGTCCTCATGCCCGTGCAACCAGTTCTAGCATCTTTCGGTAGAGAGAGAGGTGATATTCCAAGGGTTTGACAACCGCGGAGGCTCAGGGGCTGACCAATCGGAAAGATCACCGGTAGCTGCTGCATTTGTTAGCCGTGGCCAAACGCTGCCCTGGGCAGTGGGGTGGCTGCCGGGGCCCTTTCGTCCCTATGGCTGGAGAGCTTTAAGAACTATGAATTTGCCTTTTGATGACACACCTGGGAAGAAAAACTAAAGTGGATACCCTTCTTCCCATTTCGTGCCTTGGCAAACAGAGGCAGGGGAGATGAATAGTCATCCAATCTATTGTTATAAAGGACAATGGGTTTTGAAAACGTTCAGGCTGCATTTGAACTCTGGCTCTGTCTCTTAGAAGCTGTGTGAGCTTATGCAAATTTCCCAGTCCCTCTGTCCCTCCATTTTCACCTCTATCCACTAAGGCTGATGATACCTCCTTCACTGGGCATGAAGAGATGCAGTGAGAACCCTAGTAGCTGGGACAGACCAACTTTTAAAAATGGAGCCCAGCAGGGTGTCGACATAGGAAGCCCTGGGCCCTTCTTCCCACCACAAACACACCTTTCTACAATCATTCACAGACACTCCTCATTGTAAGAAATGGAAGTCAGTTACAGAAAAGTGGGGGCGGGGAGGTCTTACTTTAAGTCACAAGGTGGATTGGAGTCAGGGGTAGGGTCCGAAATCCTAGTCTCACCTCTCATTCCACTGTTTTCCATATCACCAGATCCCAACCTGATGATGCGTAACGCTTGATTCTGTGACATCCCAGAGTATATATAATTACCTGAAGGCCATCACAGAATAATCAGATTGTGTGCTCTACTGCGCTTTTTCTTGGTGGGGATGTCATAAAGATTTGACAACAATGACAAGATGTCAGTTTGGTGCCTAAGGAGTGAGACATCCCAGGTTCAGCCTGTTGAAATGATTTTTGCCTTTAACTCTGACATGGGAAAATTTGAGTCAGATTCAATTGTTTGTGCATTTCTAATTAACCACCAGATGCCCAACTTCAGTTTCCCCAGATCCTTTATCTCTAAATGTCCCCCTTGTTTCTCCATCACTCCAAAGCTCCAGCCCATGGCTTCCACCCTCCACAATTCTCTCATGCCTCCCTTCCCCTCCCCATCCACCAAACCTCAACCGACTAGCAAAAATACTGAGGTGGTGCTCCTTAAACTTGAATGGGTGACTAGGTCACCTGGGAAGCTTGTGGAAATGCTGATTCTGAGTCAGTAGACCCTGGGGATGCTTCCGATGCTGTGTTTCTCATGAGTTTCCGGATGATGCTGCAAGATGGTACTTTGAGTCCATGTACCTAAGCAGTGATTCTCCCACTCTTCTATGCTCTGGAATCACCTGGAAGACTTGTTCAAACAGATCCCTGGACCCCATCCCCAGAATCCCCCGTTCAGTTGGTCTGGAGTGGGGCCCGAGAATGTGCATTTCTAACAAGTTCCCAAGTGACAGCTGGTGCTGCCAGTCCAGGGACCAGGCTTAGAGATCCATTGCACTGAAAGATGGATGATGCCAGGAGATGCAGAGAGTCCCCCCATCCCAGTTCCCTAACGTGTTACACCTGTGCACTGACCTGGTGTCTTTCCAGTGGGCATCACCTGCCCCCGTCTCCTTCCCACATCTCACCCTGGACGAGACTTCCCCACTAGAGCACCTCGTATTGCAGTACAGAACCATCCTTGCGTTCACACATAGAGCTAGAAGGAGAGAAACTAATTTTGCAAAATCTGCACAAAAATCGGCCAAATTTATGTTTCCCCGGCAAGAGAAATGCTGTTGAGTGGAAATAAAATGCAGGATTCCTGGGCACTTCTATTACCTCTTCCTGTCACCAGCAGTGAGTGATGGCGAAAAGTAAGATTGCAAACGGAATCGCTTTTGCTTTACCCAGAACAAACTCCACCCGGCCAAGGAGCCTCCTGCAAATCTGTGGTTCTCCCAAGTGTCCCCGACAGCCAGCCGCTGTGATGGGAGCCAGGAGGGCAGCCAACGAGGAGAGAGCCTTCACCCAGCCCAGGCCCCGGGGGCCCATCCCTCACCTAAAAGCAGGGGCCCCCACAGGCAAAAGGGAACCCAGTTTGATTTAATACGGTCCATTTTTCTTCTTTGTTTTAATCACAGAGTAATAATAATAATAAACTCGCCTTTATATAGTGTCTTTCATTGCCAGTGTATCACCGAACACTTTACAGATTTAATAATAGAGTTTCGGAAATAAATAATGGGGAATAATAATAGGAAGGATAAATAACATATTTATGGAATTGTACTGTGGTTTATGGAGGTAAACAATTCCTCAGACAGCCAGCAGCAGGAAATTAAGAGCTTTGGCAGGGAAAAGGAGAAAGAGATGCCTTCAGGTAAGATGCAAGCTGAGCTGGGGGGGATGGGGGTGGCAGAGAGAAGGAAGGGGAGGGGGCGGCCAGGGGCCCTCCAGGGGGGCAGGACTAAAGCCGGTGTGCATGAGGAGGGTGGCTGGCATAGGGTGGATTCTCCAGAAACAAATGCCACAGAGCGAAGTGCATGATGTTTATTAGGGATCAGTCTTGTGTAGGCAGGAGCAGGAAATAGGATTGGACAGAGGCAGAAGCTGGGCCAAAGACCCAGGCCTTTAGATCGCACGTGGCTAGGTCACTGGACGCAGGGCTGCCCTGGAAGGCTGTGGCCTCAGGCCAGGTGGCTGTCTGCAGCTGTGGCTGTCTGCTGCCTGTACTTCCTGCTCCAACCACCCTGGCAGGTGTGTAGAGTGCATTTTCATGTCCCCCGCAGCCACAGCCAGGGGGATGTGTCCTGAAATCCAGCCTGGAACGAGGCCCTTGACAAGAAGGGAAAAGTGTGGGGAAATTTCTCATCGCAGATTGACTATTCCTCCCTGAGCCTCTAGCTGGTGTCCGGCTACAAGCATCAGTGGGTTTAGAGGTCAAGAGGGCAGGCCCTGCTACCAGGCCCAAGAGAAGTGATCAGGATCTCCCTCTCAGTTTGTGCCCTTTTGGACAGCACCGAGATTGGAGAGTTCATGTGTAATAACATCGACGAGCCACGTTCCTGGCCTGTTTTTGGCCTGACAATAGTCTAAGGGCTTTACATAGATTGTCGTTTTGTAGATGAGGAAAATGAGACTTGGAGGCTCAATAACTTGCCCAGGGACAGTGGGGAAGGTGTGGCCGAGTCAGACTGGATCCTGGCCCCATGAGAAATCCATTTCCTTATTCTGTGAAAGGCAAAATGAAATCAATGTCAAGGGCTCGGGGTCGGTAACTGTAGATTTGGCTTCCCTGGACCTGTTTGCAGAGGCCGAGACCTCCATGAGATGCCAGCCCCGATCTGCAGATGACACGCCAGGCTCAGCAACTGATGCCATCAGGCTGCGGACCTGGAGGCAGAAGACACTGGGGGCAGGTGATGTTCTGCTCTGCCAAATGGCCCCATAGGGGGAGACCGGCTTTGGAGCCAGCTGCTGCCTGGCAGGGTGGCCTCCCAGAGTGGGGCTTGACCCTTGGAAGCTGCCACTGGGGTGGCTGCTGTTGCCCTCAGAAAACACTGCACAAACACAGGCTTGTGAGCAAGCAGCACTCGCCTCGCTGGCGCCTGATGTGGACTGTCAGTGTATTGGTCCTCCTTACTGTCTAGTGGGAGGCACGTCACTCACTCACAGGAAGCATGTCCATCTCCCCAGAGCATTTCCAGTGCTGTCCTTCCGAGAAGATGTAACTCTAGACCCAGCTACTGGGGGCAGAGGGGAGGGACTGAGTGCTGGGTGATCTCCCCTCCCAGCCCCCAGTTACTGCCAATTCATTCAATGCAAGTTTCCTGAGCGTCTACTGTGTGCCAGACACTGAGGATAGTTGTGAATGAGCCAGACAGGACCCTTGCCCCCTCAAGTAGTCCTAGAGCTAGCCATGGATGTCTCATCATGCCAAGAGAGCCAGGGATCTGTGTGGATGCCTGTACCATGGATGTGTATTGTACAGAGCCTCAGTGTCCAGCTCTATAACACGCAGCCATCTCCCACATTTGATGGTTCAGGAACTTGTAGCCCATCCAGCAAAACAGAGCAGCCTGTGAGCCCAGGTCCCCACTCCTGCCTTTAAACACTGTGCTGTGACTGTCATCACGGTGGCATTTGTCACCACTTCCTCTCTGTCAGCGCTGGCAGGTTGTGCCAGGATCTCCTGCTGGGAGTGTTGGAGTCAGACAACTGATTTGCATGTTATTCTTTTTACAAAGCAAAGCTTCCCTCATGGCCTCCATTCCCAGGAGGTAGGGGCTCCCTCCCTGGGACCAAGGCCACCTACATGAGGTTCTCAGATTGTCTCAAGGTTTGGGGAGCTCTTGATGGCAGCGAACAGCTATGGGCCTTCTTACACAGATCAGCGAGGCCCCCTGTGGGGATGGGGGATGGGCAAGGAGTCTTTAACTTCAAAGAGCATAGAATGAAGCCCAGAGGGTACGAATGAGGGAAAGCTAGCCAGTGAGAGCCCCATGGCTACTCCTCATGCACGGTCCAGGGCAGAGAGCCCGAGAGCCTCAAACACCGTAAGTGCTAGAGGACACTGCCCCCGCTGCTCACCGAGCACCCACAGTCATAAATCCAAATGTCTCTGTGCCGTTTCTACCCACTGGGCCCCATACACTTTCTAACAATTTAGGGTAAACCTACTCTTTTTTCAATAGCACAACTTTTAAAAATATTTGAAGGTTCATGCCTCAAGTCACCAAGGAACAAAGTGGCAACTCAGCCCACCCGATTTCTAGCAGTTTCCACAAATGGAGTTACCTCTGTTTCATTTTCTCAGTGTGGAGAAGATATACTATTGGAAGGGATAAATAAATTTCAGTATATATAGTAATCCTGTAAAACACAATATTTTATTAAAACAACCTGTTCTCAGAACTTTCTGGATACATTGAAACTAAGGCACCAAGTAAAGTTTGAGTGCTCAGCCGATCCTTAAGTATTGAGTAAGAAGCAGAGCACACACGGCACTGGAGGCTTAATTCTGCCATTGCTTACTCGTGCAATTGAAAGGAGACGCCTCCACACACCTGCAATGTGAAATGGAGATAATACCCTCCCCACCTGTGGGATTACAGGTAAGCGGCTGTAAACGCATTCCGGCCTCCTGACCACGCACGTTGGAGGTGGTTGCACCTGGGTTTGCAGACCCACGCTCTCCGCAGTGATTTCAGCCCTTGTATTGCTTTATGTGTATCTTTGATAAATAGCTGCACTTTTATACTCTAATTGGTAACAGAAACAACACCTCAGAGACCCAGAAGAAGCCCCAAGTCCCAGCTCAAACGGGAGATGAAAGGGTTTCCAATGAGAGGGAAAGATTGTTACAGGGAAAAAAAATATGCAGGAGGCAGTTGGGAGAATTTTCAGAAAGTGGGAACCAGGGAAAAATTTGTTCTTGAAGACAGGAGATTGGGCCTCCTGGACTTGGAGAGCAGACAAAAGCAGCTGCTTCCGTGGGGTCACGGGAAGGGTAGGGGCCTGGGGAGTAGAAAGCAGGGGGAATTCTCAAGTGGGAAGTCAGGGTTCTCGAGCATCCAGGGAGAAGGCTTGGATGTGGCCAGACACAGGTGACGTCCAGCCCTGGAGGTAGCAAGTAAAACATCCCATACGCTGGCCCCAGACGGGCTCCGCAGCTGCCCCAGTCCCCCTGGGCTTCCCAGCACTCAGGCACATCCTCACGTCCCCCCTCTCACTCTCCAGGAAAGCAGAGCTCGTGCCAGGACAAACAGCAGATAGTGCAGTGTGGCCAGGCACGATCCTGCAGGATCAGCCCTGGAACTCACCCCCAGCCCTGGGGATCTAACATGAGTGTGCAGATTCCTGGTCCTCATGGAGGCAGGGCTGGGGCTCTGCCTATCAAACAAGCTTCCAGGTAACTCGGTGCTGTGAGTGTGAGGACCACTTCAAGAAGCAGGGGGCAGTGGGAGCAGGGCTACTGGGAGGCTGGGCTTTGCAGTCAGTCAAGAATCCAAGTCTTCAGTGTGTGCTGCTTACTTACTAGCTGTGTGACCTTGAACAAGTTACTTAGCCTCTCTGAGACACACAGTTTCTTCATTTGTCAAACTGGGATAACACGGCACCGTAGGATGGCTGAGAAGATTCAGTGACGGTGTTAAGCACGTTGCACTCAGCATCTGGGATGTACTAACACTCCGCCAATAAGAGCATTTGAGTTATTACTAATAACACAGTACCTGGATGTCAGAGCCTTCTCAGGAAGATCAGGGTGAGAGAGGAGAAGCATCGTCTCATGGCTCCTGCTGCAGGAGGTCACCCAAGCTCTGGGTGTTGACCCCAAAGGCAGGGAGGCTGCTCTTCTATCCCCGTGGAATTAGGGACACAGCCTGGCTGCACAGGCCCACCCACCTCACTCCTTACTCCTCTGATAGGCCCAAGCCCAGAAGGCCCCACAGAAAGATGCCCAGTCCAGAGGAAAACCAGCAGGCTGTTGGAAGGCAGTGACTATTGAGGGCGGGGAGGAGCCCGAGACACCACCCCAACCCACCCCTGCCTATAATATCAATATCCCAGGACTAAATAAGAGATTGGACCTACGTAGAGGAGGGGAATGACCCTATGCCTTCCTTTATTCACTACCGACTATTTAAATGGCACAGCTGCCATGCAGCCTGGCAGCTGAGCTGCGTTAGTGCGACAAATGCATGAGACTCCCAGAGGGAAGGAGCTTACCCCAGTCAACCCTGGCTCCATCGTGACCCACATAATGCCACGGTGCTTGGAATGCATGTGTGCATGTGCACGTGTGCTGGAAGGACCTGGGTAGCCAGTCAAGGGGCTAATCTGAGGACGAAATGTATGTGGGAAAAGCCAGGGGAATCCACTGGAGGCGGGTCAGCCGGCCAGCCCCTGGGTTTGTGCAGAGTAGGTTTCTCAAGCCAGACTGACAACATGGGTGGGATTATCTAGTCGGAGGGGACATCCTGTGAGTTGTAAGATGGGTAGCAGCACCCTGGCCTCTGCCCACTAGGTGCCAGGAGCACCCTCCCTGAGTTGTGACCATCAGAAATGTCTCCAGTCACTGCCACATGTCTCTGGTAGAGAAACCACTCCTGTGGTCTTGATTATATCCTCCCTTTGGCCCCAGATATGTCTGGAGGAAGCTGGGGCCAAGGGTCTGTGAACTTGGCAGTAGGCAAGGGGATGATAAACGGACACGAGAGCTCGATTTCCTGTCTGCACGCGACCAGGAGTGTGCAGTTGACAGCATCTCAGAAGGCTTCTGGGCGGAGTCTTTAGTGATCAACTTCCTCTGGCCCTGGTGGGAGAGGACAGCCTGGCGAGCGGCAGGAAGCCAAGGAGGGAGGGAGCCTTTGGGGACAGGCCCAGCAGTCAGCAGCCTCACCCACGCCCACGCTCCGCATCTCTGGGGCCCCAAGGTTCCTGGCCAAGCATCTCTGGAAAGGGCAAGGCTGGAGTTGGCACTGGGCGTCCTTTCTGGAGAAGCCACGGGATGTGGGGGTTGAGTGGGGAAGAGAATGTTATCACAGAAACCTGATTTTTCTACACACTCTATCAGCTCCCCATCTGTTCCTTGATTAAATGTATTGCTGTGCTCCCTCCCCACATGCCTGCTGCCAGGGCGTCTCCGGAGCCCTGATTACATCTGTGGAGAGAGCCTCAAACCTCACAGATGAGCAGGCCTATTGATCAGCCTGGCAGCTGACGTTTGTTTTATAATCTGGGCTAGGGCGAGGAGCAGGAGCAGAGCTGGGGTTCTCCGGGGGTGGGGGTGGGGGTGGGGGTGGGGGCTTCTTACCCTGAAGGGAAGGTCCACCACCCTCTTTTGCTTCTTGACAAGCTAGTGCTCCTTGCTTAGGTTGGCGTCAAGTATTGATTCCAGCTCTGTAAACTTGGGCCTCATTTTCCTTCCCTTTGTCATGGGGTTGTGGAAGCAGGTGATTTTAGAGTCTCTCCCACGGCCAACACTCCACAGCCTTTGCAATGCTAAGCATGAGCTAGCAGCTGCGCATCCCCTAGGAACTTGTTAGAAATGCAGGCTCTCAGGCCCAGCCCCGGCCCACTGAATCAGAACCTGCCTTTTAACAAGACCCCCAGGGCCACATGCACACAGCTCCATTCATCTGGCTACTTCCGAGGTGAACTTGTGTAAGAGATCTCTCAAAGGGAATGAGTCACTACTTTCTCTAGCCTCAAAAAAATGTTTATAGAGATTTTTTTTCTTGGACAAGAACCTTGAAAAAGAACCAGCTCTGAAATTCCAGCCACTTCCTATGGATGGAGCCCCAAGATGGCAGTAGTCATTCAACCAACCTCAGTAAAAGTTGGGGATAAAAAGTCAAGCAGGACCCACTTCCTGCCCTCCAGAAACTCCCTTTCCGGCAGGGACAGGCAAAGCCCTCTCTCTGGCTTGAAAAGATGCAGAGAGACACGCTCTCAGCCTGTGTAATGATCACCAAGCATCTCACTCTCCTCGGGGGTCTGACCAAATTCCCAGGGGCCGCACTGGTCTCTGTGACTCTCTGAATTCATGTCCTGGGGCTGCTGTAATCAATCACCAGAAACTTGGTGGCTAAAAACAACAAAAATGGATTCTCTCCCAGTTCTAGGAGCCAGAGTCTTCAATCTGGTGATGGCAGGGCCCAGCTCCCTTGGGCAGGAGTGGACTATAAGGAACGACCATCCCTACCTCTTCTAGCTTCTGGGGCCTGCCGGCCTTTCCCGACTGCGGTCACGTCACTCCCCTCTCTGCATTCTCCACTTCTCTGTGGAGTCAGAGCTCCTCCTGCTTCCTTCTTAGGATGCTTGTGAGGGCCTTTAGGGCCCACTCAGGAAATCTAGGATCACCTCCTCTCAAAATCCTTAGCTTAATTACATTGGCACAGACCCTTTTTCCAGATAAAGTGACATTTGCAGGCCTGAATTTGACACAGCTACCTTTTGGGAGCTGCTTTTCAGCCGACCCCAGGCTCCAATCAAGATGTGGCCTCTCTCTGGGATCCTGGTGAGCTACCCAAAGTGGTTGAGCCTCAGTCTCCTCCCCTGTAAATTGGGGCAATGACTCCCACAGGGTGCTCTGTGCTTGAGTTTGCATTGTCATCACCTGGTGGTCTTGTTCAATACAGTGGCTGGGCCCAACCCAGGAGCCTCTCATTCAGTGGATCTGGGGAGGGCCTTACGAATTTGCATTTATAGCAAGTTCCAAGGTAATGCTGAGAACCACTGGATTAAATAAAGCAATGCATCTAAGGTGGCTAAAAAGTCCTCACCTCAGGTAAGTTCTGAACAGATAAATGGTGCACAACCAACCAAAATGGCCACTCAGTAAATTGGAAGACAGGGCAGCAGATGGGCCAGGCTTCCAGCAGAACGTGAGTCCCTGTGGGCAGGGCTGTCTCTGAATCTCCATCCACAGCTTTAGTGCTGGAGGTTCAACGCTACCCCACTGTCACAGCCATGAGCCAGGCATTGTGCTGAGCTGGTCTTGCCTCTATCACCCTTGCTTATGCAGGGGTTTACCATGTAGCCACTTACATGTAAGTTAACAGCAACCAAATGTTCATGGACCAAATGTATAGGAAGGTGTAGAAATCAGATGGAGGAGGGAACGATGATCCCCTCCTCTTGAAGGAGGCCCCAGGGAAGTGGTCGTCCTGGCAGGGTTTGGGGAGAAATAAATCTGGCAGCCACTGAGCAGCAAGTGGGCATCCCAGGCAGAGAGAATAGCCCGTGAGGTCGTATGAAACATCAGTGTCCATAAATCCATGGGGAGTGCGGGAGAGGGCCAGGGACCTCGGGTACCAGCTGGGAGGAGGAGAGTCTCTCTCCACTTGGGAGTGAGGACCTGTTTCCTGCAGGCAACATGGGGACATTCCACGGCTTTCTTAGGGAGAGAGACTTGTTCAGCTCCATGTTGGGGAAGATTGCCCTGTGGCAGGCAGTGTGGGTGGGGAGGTGGATTGAATGAGGGAGAGACTGGACACAGGAAGATCATTTAGGCAGCTGGTAAGACAATTCAGGCAACAGATGATGAGGGCCCATGCTGAAGCATGTGCCAGGCGTGCGTCTGGCTTGATGGATGAAGGCTTGAGTGAGCAAAAGAGTATATCATCCATTAGGCTGGTTTCACTCCGTTTAAGAAGAGGTAGACTCAAGGCCAGTGCCAGCAATGCCCTTATGTCCTTGGGCCATTTACACCGGGAGCCTTGGCTCTGGCTTCTCTGGGCAGGGCATCCGAACTTCCTCCGCACCTCTGTCCTCTCTCTCCTCCCAGGGAAAAGGCACATCCTCTGTAATTACACGGCACATGTTCTGCTGAGCATCCCCCAAACGTTAAACTGGTTAATTTCTGTGGGGATTTTTCTTTAAGCCAGCATGACACAGGCTTTAAATCAATTTGAAATCCATTGTCTACAGATCCACATGGAGCGGGTCCACGGAGGACGGGCACCAATTATTCTCATCAGTCAATGGGGACAGGATAGGCTGTGATGGGTTTGGGCCGCAGTGGGGAGACGCAGGTTTCCATCAGGGTGAAGGAGTTTAGAAACCCAACTTCTCACAGGAGGGCTCGATGCTCAGTGCATGGGGACACTGCCCAAAGCCACAGGGAAGAGGCCCCAATGTGGGGATGAATGAGAAATAGAAAGCCATTTAAAAGGGCTGGGTATGGTGTGGGGATGCTGAGGCCCCTGCCAAGTTCAAGGACTTTGACCTTGGCTCTCAAGGTCACTTTCCCTAGGATTTCCTCCATTAAATACATCAAACTGATAAAGTAGGAAAGAGGGGCAGGGTCTGGGTGGGGTGGTGGTGATGTGTAGAGGGAAGGTCAAAGAAACTCATTAGCAGCCATTGGCAGCCTGCTTTGGAGCTCAAGATCATGGAGAGTATTTATGGATAGAATCAATCTTGCCCCCGATACAAGGAGACAAGCCAAATTCACTGGCTCCATCTTTACATCCAAATGGCTCTCTTCTCCTTCAGGATATTGCTCTGTAATAGAGCCCATCCTTGTCATCCTCTCACCCTGGGGAGGTTTCTAATTTGTCTGACCTAACGTGAAGGACTCAGGGAAGTTGCTAATTCAGCACTGACCTTGACCAGACCAGCAGGTGAACTGGGGACGAGGTATGGGGAAAAGCTTTAAGGATGGGCAGCGGACTTTGTATATCTGGGGCAGACCCCCAAGTGTGGGGACAGTTGCAAGATTCAGCTTCACTGAATTCACTCCTCAGTCCAAAAGAGGAACTCTCCTCTCCATCCGCCTGATAGCCAGGGCCAATCAGGTGACTCAGTGTAGCCAGTCCCAACAGCCAGCGCCCAGCCAGGTGACTAGGCTGAACCAATCCTGATAGCCAGGATCTAGTCAGGTGACCCAGCTTGGCCAATCCCAATAGTGAGGGCCCAGTCAGGTAACCCAGATTGGCCAATTCCACAGCCAGCACCCAGCCAGGTGACTCAGTTTGGCTAATTTTAATAGTCAGGGGTCAGTCAGGTGACTTAGATTGGCAAGTAATACATTCCAACTTTGACTTTGGAGTGTGTATTGAGAAGCCACTGGGGTATTAGAATTTGTTTGCAGTGGTTTGCTGGGGCAATGACCATGTCCTGTGACCACGGTGGCAGAGATATCACAACTAGATAGATTCTGCTGCCCAGCTTCTAGGAACCCCCTTGCTCTCCACTTCCAAGCGATCTCTTCATCTTTCCACTGACACTGTGAACCATAATATCCTTTCAGAACATTCCTTTAGCGTAGGTTCCAGCTTGCAACCAGAACCCTGACGGATTCAGGAGAAATCCTTCCAACTCTGTGAAAGACAGGAAAATACATATTTACATGGAGGGAGGAAAGGAAGTGTCCTTTGCCTGCGCAGGGGCTGGAATGCTATGCTGAGTTCCCCTCCTACCCTCACTCCTGCATTTTCTGCCACAGTGACTTCTTCCTGGAGGCTGAATAATAAAGAATAAATTGAGCCTCTGCTCCCCCACCAAGGACGGGAAGCTCTTTTATGCCCAGTTCTTGCTAAGGCCCAGCCTGTGCCCCACAGCAAGTCAGAAGTGACAACAAAACATTCCTTCCCAATGCAGCAGCCTGGTCTCATCTGTGGCAGGGGCCATTGGGAAGAGGCTGGTGGGGATGAACCAGAACACGTCTTGCTTAGGGGGCTCTCCCTCTACGCCCGGGCGTTATCTCATGTGCTTTACGTAAATGAGTCCGTTTCATTCTCTCCTTAGCTCTGTGTAACAGACAGTGTTATTGTTCCATTTTACAGTTGAGAAAACAGAGGCAGAAAGATGTTAAAGAACCTGCCAACGTACCCCAGGAGGCATGCCGTGTGATTTGGACCTGAGCAACAGATTGAGGACCTAGCAGAAAAGTCAAGGAAGGGAGGAAGAAAGTGGGGAGGAGGCCGTGGGAGCCACGTGGGGCATCAGGTCCTGGAGTGGGTGGAGTGAGGGTCTCAGGCCTTTCCGATGGCCCTCCTCAGACTAGAGTGAGAAAAACCAGGTCCTGAGGGCAGCCTCCACGTGGACCAGGGCTCGGCCTTCCCTGAGTAATTGGACAAGCTTGACTAATGACTGATCTGCTCCTAATTCGAAAGCGGCTGTGTGGTGGGTGTTGTCCTCTCCTGTTAGCAGGAGCCCTAACAGGCTTCTCCTCTGACATGTGTGTTGTCTGCTGTGCCAGCTCCACAGCCCTGCGCCTAGAGGCTATGACCCCAAGCAGCTGGCCCTCGGAGAGAAAGGCCTACCCCCTACCTCTCCCTGACCTACTTCGGGTTCGTGTATGTTCTCCTGAGAAAGGTGTTCATGCCTGTGTCTGGAACCACTTGTGCTAAACATCGGGGAGGAAGGAGAATGAGTCAACACCTGGGGGTCCACTAGGGGCCAAACAGAATAAACAAATAAGCAGATGTCAGGCTAAGTCTCCCCATCCCTAGACGCCTAGAGAAAGTGGCCTGGTCCCCTTCCCTCTCAAGGGACATCTTGGTCATGTACTCATGGGGCCCTCCAGCTCTGGAATCCTCTTCCAGGGGACTTGGCTTCCAACCCATACGTGCTGTCCCTGTCCTAGTCCACGTGGCAGGTACACCCTCTCTTCATTCTCATCAAGTAAACCAAAGCCACCTTCCTCTTCCTCCTCCAGCTCGGGGTTTTGGAGGATTTGAAGCTCTGTAAACAGCTCTGCAACTTCCTGGTCAGAAAGTCCTTTGGTCAACACAATGGCATCAATTTTCATCAGTCACTTTGTCCCATATATTGTCAGCCTCCTGTCTCCATCTCGCTGGCTCCCTCCTCTCTCCCCCCCCCATCTCCTCCAATCCCTGTCCCTCTGACCTTAAAGCTCTAGGTGTTCCCCTGTTGAGCAGTGAAGTTCCACTTTCCCAGGCACTCAGGTGAACCCCAGGCCCACCTCGTTTCCTCCTGACCATCAAGGCCCAGAACACAAAGGCCCCCGTGGCACGAGGTCTACTCCATAGAAGCAGCTGTGATTATACATGGGGAACAGTTGCTTCCCTTGAACACATCACATGGTGTAACCTCATTACAACTGTAAGTTGGCTGCATCTGAGAGGACGATTAAACAGCAGCTGATGGTAGTCATGAGGGCTGGAGGTCAGAAGAGAGGCAGTGGGTGAGCCCCGAGCACACAGAGGGGGCACAGGTTGGCCTCAGGAGGCCTGTGCCTGGAACCCGAAGTGTCTCTGGATGCACTGGCCTTAGTCCTTTCGCTGTGGCTCCAGCCATGTGGATCCAGACACAGCCACAGCTTCTTGTTCCCACACCCCGCCCCGGGGCTCCAGTGATTTGTAAAACTAACAAGCCTGGTGCCCAGCTACCTACTCCTTGGCCATACAGGCAGCCCCACAGAGCTCCCTGTATCCACACCCTGCCCTCTGCAGACTCGCTCTCTGGGCTTGTCCCTGGGCAATGGCAGAAGGCCCTCCAGGTTTGTCTTGTACACCCCTCGCCCAGCCCGCTCACTCCCTGAAAACTGCAAGGCAGATGAAAAACCCACGGATCAACGCCAAAAAAATGACCATCTCCACACCCTCCCATCCCTGCCAGCAAAGAGGCTTTTGATTCTCCCACCTTAGGTGCAAGAAGGGAGGTGGGGTGGGGGCTGAGTGCTTTCAATCCTTTGTGTTCTGTCTTTTCTTGGGCTCTACATCCTATAGCTCAGGGCTGACTCATTCATTTATCTGTCACCAGCCACTGAGGCAGTCACGATGTACTGATGTAGCCAATGGGGTGTAAGGGTGAACAGTAAGCCATGCCCCTGGATGGCAATGGATTTGGGGCATGCTCCTGAAACCCCAACTAATGTGCCTCTGCATCAACGTAGATTATCAGATGCCAGGTGAAAGGCCCGCGGACAGATGGCAGGGCTTGGTGCTGCCTTTCACCCAGTGCGTGAACAGATATTAGGGCTTGCTCTCTCCGCAGCTGGAGGTAGAGCTGCGGCACCTCATCGAGGGCGTGGGGCAAACCATGGTGCTGCCTCCGTAGAACTTGGAAGCTGCTGGGGCAGGAACCCCTGGGCTGCCCAAACCATCCCTCTTCATCCAGAGATCGGCCTCTTCCACGCAGAGAGTGGTGCTCACACCGTGCTTGGACCAAGCCATGGCAGAGGGAGCTTCCAGCCCAGGTTTCCCCCAAAGCAAGACCTTCTCATGAGAACTTAAGTGCAGGCAGTTTATGTGGGGGCTGATCTCAGGAGGTATGTGAGGGGGCGGGAGAGGGACATGGGGAAAGAAAAACTAATGAAGGGGTGCTGTAATGAGTGAGTTGCTTCTGCAGGCACCCACGATCATCCCATGGGGCCCGGGAGTAGGGGATACTTCCCCACTGATCCCCCGCTCTTGGGCTGAGAGTGGCTTCTGGAGGAGAGGAGTGGCCCCTGGGACTTGCAGAGATCCCCTATGAGCCCAGAGGCACAGGAAGCCAGGGCAGGGTGGCTCTGTGTGCAGGTGGGCTCTGCAGCAACCCGAGGGACTACAGGTGAACACTGGCTGTGTCAGCTAGGGGAGGCCTCCTGAGGTCAAGGGACATTCAAACAGGTGTCCAGGAGTCATTTAGGATGACACGGTTTCCTTCCCCAGAGGAGACTGAACAGTGTGTCCTGGTCTCTCTCCACCATCCCCAGCCCCGCCAAGCGCCACCAGATAGTTTGTTTCCTGGAGAAGCCGGCACTGGGAATCCAGCCTCCGTAGGCCAAGGAGAAGGAGAGCTGAAAAAGGAAGAGGCCTTAAAATATCCCTCAACTGTTTCAGGATTAGAGATCTGCACTAAATCTCAAGGAAAAGGAATAATTACGCCGTCAGCAAAGGTGATATAATTTTTAAGACTCACTTCCACAGCCGTAATTTTTCCTCATCCTCCCCGTGTCTCCTGGGGGATTTAGGGGCCAATTACCTGTCAGTTTGCTGCAAGGGACTGTTACCAAGCAGGAAGGTATCACCTGCTGCAGCTTCCTAAGCCCCGCTCGACAGCAAGGGTGTCTAAGAGTTATCTGGGCTGGGCGGGGCGGGCCTGACAGCCATGATGGGGGCTCACTGTCTTCATCCACAGGCGAGTGTCCCCGGAGCTTCAGGGAGGAGCCCTGGAGGACAGCAGAGGAAAGCACTGAGTCTCAGGGAATGCCATCTGGTCTTTTCCCAGTGAGGCCAACCCGCTCAGGCACCTGGGTGAGGGCTAGGGGTCAGGTGGGGGTGAGGAAGAGGCTGTGGTCCCTGGGAAGTAGGGAGTCTTCTAATAGACCCAAGCTTCTCAGGGAAGGCCACACCCTTTGAGCCCAGTAAGAGGTTGCCATGTAAAGGGAATCCCTCTGCAGTTGGGGTCAGCCCAAAGAGAGCCCTGGCCCATGTGACTTTGAGCAAGTTACTTTTTCTCTCTGTGCCTTAAGGGAAAATGGGCTAATGAAGGGACCTCCCTCATCAGGTCGTTAGTTACTGCGTTACTGCGATATAACCCTAACCCTGTCTAGTGCTGCATGACCACCTCTCCACGCCTCAGTTTCCCGAACTCCACAAAGGGGATGATATTTGCGTTGCTGTGAAGGTTAAAGGCATTAACTTTGAGAGCATTTAAGAAGTCCCCCATGAGTGTCAGCCCACATCATGACTATTTTTTGGCAATTTGCCTCTGACCCCAGGCTTACCTACCCCTCAGCAATGCAGTCTTGCAGGTAACCCGACACCCTCCACAGAGAGAATTCTGGTAACTATTGTTGCTCAACTGTGTCCACCCTCCCCAAGCTTCTTGTCCAAGGATCCCACCCACCTTCCCTAGGATCTCTCCCTCAGTGACATTCCAGTAACTTTTACTGAGTCACATGGATTGGTGTTTGGACACACGCCCTATTTGGCTGACCTGATGCTCATCTGGTCAACGTGGAAGGTCACCTTCTTCAGGAAGCTTTCCTAGGTCTGTAGGATGAGAGGAGCAAACTTCATCCACAACACATCCTCTGGACTCCACATCACATCCCGATGGGACTTACTCATGTTTGTTTTCCCTTTTTAGAGTCCTTGTAACTTAAGAGACCTGGGATTTGAACCCATGACTGACTGCATGAGTAACTAATACCTATTTTCTGTGCTGTAACTATCTTCCCTTCTCCCCACCCCCTCCCTGTAATTTCACAGGTTCCAATACACAACGTCATGTAAATTATTCATTCCTTTCAGTTTTGTGGCCTGGGCATTCTGTAGTGTTAGCTTCCCGCTAGGTTCGTGAACCTCAGACTGTGAGTACAGTCTGGACTGCTGTCTAGGATGACTTAGAGGTTCTTGACTGGAACATCCAAAGCAGTGTTAGAACTGGAAAATCTGTCTAATGCGTTCTCCCCATTTTACATTGGGGAAAGATGAGGAGACTGGGGAGGCTGCTGGTGACTTACCGTAGGATATGAACAATGGCAGCACTAGAAATTGGGAAGGATTCTTCCATCCACCCACCCAACCACCCACACGCCATGCTCTGATAAGACACACCAGGATCCAATGGGCTCCCTTTCCCTAGGTAGGCAAGTCTTAGGGAGCATTTGAATGTAGAGGATCCTGGCTATCGCCTACCAGGGTTCTTCGTTCCTCAGAGCCGGCCTCTCCATGATGGACAGTTGTGGTTGAACATGATGTAGTGGTTAAGGGTATGGGCTTTGGGTCAGGTCAACCCGGGTGGCAACCCAATCTGGCTGCTTGTGACGTGCATGACAGGTGTCATAACCTCAGGTTCTACATCAGTAATAGGGAGGTTAACAATATCAGACCAACATGGTTATGGAGGAATTTTAATGTGATCAGGTTCGCCAAGCACCGGGCACTCAGAAATGCTCAATAAATGGGTTGTTTCAATTTTCACTAGAAAGCAGGAGAGGGACAGTTCACCACTATTCCGGTGCTTCCCACATCATAGGGTGTATGATTCCAGCCACGCGGGGACACCCAGGTTTCTGGATAGGAAGCAAAGCAGGGACTCCTGCTCTGTACCTGAGCACCAGCTGCTCACCCCCAAGAACCATGGAAACTGGATGCAGTAACACTGTGCATGATCCAGGCAGTAGGGGAAATAAGTGCTAACTTGTCATTTTTTACAATGAAGTTCTGGAGTTAGGGATTTATAATTGTTAATGAGCCAGGCTAATAATTAGTTGCTTTATAATAAGGGCGATGATCACTCAGACAGAAGCAGAGAGAGCCAGGCTCTAGCCTAATTTTTCTCCTGTAATTAAGTGACATGCCCAACTGCCTGGAACTCCTCTTCCCCTTCCACCCTCCTGCTCCAGCATGATGCCAGATCCCCTGGCATGGTGCCCCCGCCCCATCACCCCCACCTCTGGACCCCAAGGGCCTAGCATTGCCTGCCAGGCATCCCTTCTCCATTACCTGTCTCCATGCTGTCCCCGTGACCTGAGTCCATCCCCCTTCCTCAGGAGCAGGGTGCGCTGAGGGCTGGTTCCCTCAGGGTGGAGGGCTGAGGAAGTTGGGAAGCCACTTGTCTCTGAGTTGCTCCCACCCCCACCCCCACCACTACCTCCGCCTCGGAGAGAGAGAGTGGCAGCTTGTGTCCTCCCCCATGGTGGCTCTGCTCCTGCAGCAGGCAGAGAGGGGTCCTGAAATACCATGGCTATATCACTCCAGGTGATGCAGCAGAGCAGTTAGTAGGGAGAGAGAGCCAGCTCAGAGAAGAGTCTTCCCAGCGCCTCAAAGGCAGAGGGGCTGAGCCATGGATAGGATGCCACAAAATGGCTTGGAACCCATGTCCCCATTACCCGGCTGAGAAACATCCTGGGACCCAGGTTTGCCTGGATGTGAAGTGACAGAGCTGTACTAAGGACTAAGGTCTCCTCCAGCACTGAGCCTCTGGAGCAGCAATTGTCAACCTTGGTCATCTCATGGCACACATAAATTACTAAAATTCTGAGACACACCAAAAATATATTATTTTTGCCGATCTGACCAAAACAATAGGTATAATTTTGATTCATTCACACTGGACAGCTGTCGTTGAGTTGGCTGTTGTCATTTTTTTATCTGACAGCCTAAGGGAAGAGAGGTCAGTGCCCCTGACTAAATAGTCAGATAGTGCAGGTTTTAAAAATTCTTGAGTCGTACCAGGTGAAAATCGCTGCTCGGGGCTGAGGGCTCCTCTGACAGGGGCATGGTTTCTCAAAGAATTCAAGTCCACAAGCATATGGCCCCCTGCAGTGATGAAACCACCAGCAACCCTTGGAAGGTAAGGGCTCACAGTAAGTGGGGCCCCAGGGGAACCAATGAGAGAGCTGACAGGGGTCCCTCTATTCCGTTTGCTTATGGCCCTGGACTTGGAGAGCAGATATTTATACTACTTAGGGGTAGACCAGATATCTGAGCAGTCCATGTCTTTTTATCTGCATGTGCTTATCACCTATTTTGAATTAAGCAGGTAAGCCACAACCTAGAGAGTTCATTCATTTTCCCATGGTGGGAATGATTATCACCCTGCCCCCCACCCCCACCTACAGGAGCCTCCTGAGGCTGAGGGGGCTCCTATGGTGAACCTGGGGGTTAGTGAGAAAACAGATCCATGCACAAACCACAAACAATACACTAACCTGATGTGGGACTGTAGCCTGGGGCCCATGATAGATTTGGGGGGTCTGTGAATGTGAGTGGTGAAAAAAATTCTTTATTTTCATTAACGTTAAATGAAATGTATCGCTTTCTTAAATTATGGAGATAGGCAAGTAAGCTCAGAAATATCAGCAGCACATGGGACTCTTGCATCAATAGAAAACACACATTTTCACGTTGTGTTACAGTCGTGGCAGATAGCTCAGAATATTGTTTACATTCCTCACTACTTTCAAATTATGGTAGTTATTAGACCTGCAGCTACATCTTGTTTTTTAATGTGTTGATAAAAGAGCACACGAATTACTATATATCAGGTTTTTAAACTACAAATTGCTACAGATTTGGGTTTTTTAAAAAATATTTTGATAACCGTGTTTCAATATAATTGCTTTCCTTTATAATTCTATGTATTTTGCTCTCCCCCCTCCCTCTCCCACCCCACATTCAAAAACCCACCCTTTCCTTCCACCATCCATTCCCAGCGTGGGACAGGTTGCTGTGATAGAGAATTGCTTTGGATAGAGAATGAGAATTAATGCTGGGGGCTCGACACAGAGGAGGCCAGAACTTTGGGAGGGAACCCAAAGACTAGGTAGGGGAAAACATGAGGGAGAAGGTTGGCCTCCAAGCACTTAGTCCCTGCTGGTTCCCTGCTGGCCCCTTGCTGGTCAAGGAGGTGGCTACCCAAGGAATCTTGAGGTCCGAGTATGCTAGACCTGAGCCCCCGCACCTGGTTCCCCCAACATTTTGGAGTCTGTGCATGTGGGATTACATTGCTGGAAACAGAAGAAGAAAACAGACGAAGTTCCGAGTATGCCAGCTGTGGCCCCACTCCCAGCCACAGCCTCTGTGGGATTCCTCCAGGATGGCGACCAGGACTGCAGAGAGCACCGCTGGTGGCCACTGGGGGAGCCACCTGAACAGTAAGTCTTCATGGTGCCGATTTTCCTGCCTACTTCCTTCCAAGATAAAGAGCATGTTCTAGGAATATTTTTGTTCAATTTTGTTTCGAATGCTTTTGCTCATTCATTTAACAATACATTGAGAATCTAACTATGTATAGCTCTTGTTCTCATGAGCTCAGGTTAGAGCTGAGGAGATACCTATTAGGCAAATAGTATGGCCATAATTAATGACAGTTAATTAATAAATAATAGTGACTAATAATTGATGTTTGGGGCAGTGGGTGACTCCACGAGAGAACTCGGCATCCTCGGGCAAGCCCAGCTCTCTGTGGGCACCTACACACTGCTCCTGCTACATGGTACCTGCTTCTGATTTTCTTTTTTGCAGAAAATTTCAAGAATAGATTCCCTGAACCTACAATGGTTACCGTACACCCCAGATTTGGGGGAACAGCTTTGATTTCAAGAATTCTATTCCTTCATGCACATAAACCGTTGAAATACAGATATTTCAGCAAACCTTGTCCCAGGAGGCCATCACCAAAATATGCTCATGTGGAAATTCTCTGTGGCTGTGGGTCCCAATTTTGGGGTCTGGAAAAGGTCTCACTGGGCTAGTCTACTGCTCATCCACTCCTGCTTCCTCCTCCCTTCCTTCCACCTCCCCTCCCAGCTCAACCCTCCCATCCGTCTCTGCCCACACAACTGCAGGAAATGAAAAGTGATTTTGAAATTAGAGTAAGCAAAACAGAATGCGGAGGTAAGGTGGTAGTATAAAGAGGTCATATAAATACATTCTGGAGCCGAATGGGAAAAGAGTGTTTCTTCCCTGCCATTTGTATAGATAATTGAGCATTTTCTGTTCCCTCGCCCAGTACAGCCTGTCTTCAGAGACTCTGTGTGCATTGGAGAGGACTGAGCAACTTGTGAGCAGAGGGAGTACCTGGGGAAGTGAAGTCTGGATAGAAAACTCTACTTGGGGGGGGGGGGTGCACGGCTTGCCAAGAAGGCAGCTGGCACCTGCATGGGGGTGGGCTTGGGCAAGGGGACTTTTGCTTTTGTCTGTCACATAAAAACAAAGATTTCTTTACCAAAGGCAGTTGCAGAATAGACTTCCGGGCCTCTAGGAAACCACTCTCATTCACAGCCATGGTTCATCATGAACTAGCTGTCATTTATTGAACACATATTATGTGCTCGGCCCCTAGGAAAGCATTTTTACATGGGTTACCTCATTGAATACTAACAGCCCTATGAAGCCTGGACTAGGTTTTAATGAGAAACTGAGAATCACGGGAAGTAAGTATCTCATTCACTATCACATAGCAGGTGAGTTATGGAGCTAAGATTTGAATCTTGGAGTCTGACCCCAGCCCCCACTCTTAGACACTATCCTGTTAAGGGCAGGGCCATCCCAAAACTCAGCAACATTTAGGTGAGGGAGGGCTTTATGGAAGAAACAAGTTCCTGAGCAGAGTTTTAGAAAGAGAATAATATATGTACCATGGCAAAGGCCGAGGTGGAAGAGAACAGAAATGGACCCTGTAAACAGGGTCGGGCAGAAGTAACGCCTGCTTGTTGGTTGTGGTTGGTAGGGCAATAATGTGGGTGTAATAATATATAGTTTTAATTTGAGCATTTCACAAAAAAATGCCATAAGGTGTGCTTGAGTGTGATATTGTCATGATGCAGAATTACATGCTTATGATTTTATAATAAAAGATTTTGCAATAAAAAAGGGACATTATTTGTGCCAGACCCCTATATATCTCACATATGAGTGTACCCGGTATTATGCCAGAAGCTTGACCTACACTTTTATTTAATGTTCAAGATGATCACTTGAGTTAGGCATGATTCCCATTTTATAGATGGGAAAATTGAGGCTATACAATAACCTAAGATTACAGTCAGTTATGGAAGAGCCCACTTCCTAATACTAATCCACTTATTGTATTCATTCCTTCACTAAGCTAGCCAGCAAGGTAGGGGAAGTTAAGAGGATGGTAGGGAGCAATTGGCAGAAGCATCAAAAAAAATTAGGTTAACCGTGTCCAAAATGCCTCCTCCAGGAAGCCCATAAAGATTGGTAGCTGCTTTGGTCTAACACCATCTGAGAGACTTGAGCCTGGCCAACCCTTTAATAAATACTTCTTGAATGAAAAAGTGATTGAATGAATACATACCTATTCTAATATCACCTTAAAAAGAGTGATGCTTTCTCTGGATTTAGGTAGGCCTGCCTAACTCTTTGGCCCTCATTCCATCCTTACCCATTTCTCCCTGTCTCTTATCTCCTGCTCTTGCTTTTCCTGCCTTCTCTCATTAAGAGCTAGAAGGGAAATACACTGCTCCAATGCTCCATCCAGCCGCCTTCTCACTGCTGCTGAGAGCCACAGCATAGTATTTAAATCCTGTTAAATAACCTGTTTCCATGGGCAATCACAGCCAGGTTAGTAAATTCCCCACACGCTCACTTTAGACAAAACCGACATCCTTGGTCCACAGAAAATTGGCCATTGTCCCTTAATGGCGGAATTGAACAGAGCAAATGGTGGCACTTTAAAAGAAGGTTGTCCCCATTCAGGCCAAAAGTTCAGCCTACTGCTCTGGAAATTTCCAGTTCATGGCCCATTTCTCTTCAGGTGTAAAGGAGAAAATAAATACCCCGGCAAGGCAAGTGATTAATTTCAGCCAGCATGTCCGACGCTCCTGCTGATAGCTGGCTTTTGGGCTCTTAATCAGTGGCCCTGGCCAGGTTGGGGGGTCCCATCCCTGGGATTTCAAACTGGCAGCTTCTCAGCCGGCACATGACTCTGAGGCACAGAAGGAGTATACTTCTCATGCTCCTGAAGATGGAGAGATAGTCAGTGGCAGAGACCGGTGGGCAATGACTCATTCTTTTCCTGAATCTCGGTGGCTTTCACCCAGGCTACTGTCAGGATTGTTACCCCTGCCACCTCCCTGCTTTTATAAAGCACCATTGTGTGCATGGCTCCACATTAAGGGGAACACAGAGGATGCTGGGAGGTGTGTGGGTGTGCATGCACTGGTGAGTTCAGCAGCGCCAGTTTGCTTCTGAGGACGGCTCAGAAGGTGTCCAGACTGCCAGGTCACTAGTAGATGGTCCAAGTCTTAGGCCACTTGTTTTTGTTATACCCAGCAGGCCCCAGAAATGGCACTGCCTTCCCACATTTGGCCGAAGCCAATCGTATCTTGTGAACCTGTCATCTATTGCTGTGTAAAAAAATGACCCCAAACTTGGCGACAATTTACTCAGTCTTGGTTCAGCAGATTGCCCAGTTAGGCTGGGCTCAGCTGGTCTGGGGCTTTGACTGATGTGGGCCAGGCTTCTCCGAGCCCAGGGGCTCAGCAGCTCCGCTGGCCAGGCGGGAGGCTGGCTGGTCTAGGGTGGCTCAGCTAGGTCAGCCGAGTGACTGGGGCCCCTCCCTACCGTGCCTCATTCTCCACAGGCGAGCTCAGGCTTGTTCCAGGGTGCCTCGGGGTTCAGAGGGCAAGAGCCAAAGCTTCCTGGCCTTAGAACCGAACATCATCACTTCTATCACATTCTATTGGCCAAAGCAGGACACAAGGCCAGTTCAGATTCCAAGGGTGATATCATAGGTTGAATAGTATCCCTCCAAAATTCATGTCCACTCAGAACTTGAGAATGTGACCTTATTTGGAAATAGGGTCTCTGCAGATATAATTAAGTTAAGCTTCTCCAAATAAGATCATTCTGGATTTAGGATGAGCCCAAAATTCAATGACTAGTGGCCTTATAAGAGGAGAAGTCACAGGGACAAAGAGACATGCAAAGCCAGAGGCAGAGACTGGAGCAATGCAGGTACAAGCCCAGGAATGCCAAGCATTCACAGCAGTTCCCAGGAACCAGGAGAGAGACCTGAAATGGACTCTCCCCCCGAGGCTTTGGAGGGAGCACGGCCCTGCTGATGCCCTGACTTCGGATTTCTAACCTCCAAAACTGTGAGGGGATACATGTTATGGTTTAAGCCCTCCAGGTTATGGTCGTTTGTCATAGTAGCCCTGGGAAACGAATGCACGTGGGAGGTAGACATCTCTCGATTGGAGAAGTTGCAAAGGGTGAGGATGCAGGAAGGAGGAGAGAGAGGGAGCCACGCTTGCGATCTTGCACCTCGCCTCACCAGTCCCCACTCTTTTCTTGGCGGGTACCTTCAATCTGAAGAGCAGCCGCAAGATGCCAGACGCCAGACACTCACTACACCAAGTGGGTGCTATTCTGCCCCAGGCTCCAGAGGGAGTGCGTCTGTGGGTGCTGACACTCCTCAGCGCATCCAGCTCCAAATCGCCTGCTTCTCAGAAGGGGCCGAGGAAGCCGGCCAGCCAGGAGAGCAGGGCTGGCCACATGCTGGGTCCAGCCCAGCACCTCTGGGGCATCTTCAATGCCTCGGGTCCAGGTGACCTGCAATGAGCAGACCAGACCCCCGCTCCCAGCCCAGACCTGAGTTCGCCCCTGTGCCCGGGCAGGAGCGTACCTTTGGAGTGGCTGATGTCAGACCGGAAAGGAGTGTTGGCAGGGGTTTGTGTTCTGGTTCCACAGACACCTCAGAGAGAAGCCTGATGTCGCGGGAGTTCTGACTGCAGCTTCGTGCCGTCATCCCATGTGTCTCAGTACCCATCTGGTGGCCATGCTCAGTGTGGTGCACAGGGGGCTGGATGACAAAAGGCCACCCTGGACAGCTAGCATGGCCACTGAGGCTGTTGAGACGGGCTGGGGCACGGGCTCTGTCAGGCACACCATGAACGGGTGCTTTGGACAGACCACCCGGGGGCCCCTGTGTGGCCCTGCGCCCAGGCTACCACCTGCAGAAACTGCGTCTTCCTTTCCTCCTTCCTGAAAAATTGTTCTGAGTCAGGGGGTGGGTTTCACTGTTAGGCTGAAGAACAAGAAAAAAAGTCTGCTTCCTGGAGTTTTCACCAGCAGGGGGAAATGGATACGTCAATAACCACAACGCAACCCAATCACAACTGGTAAAGGCACCAGGAGAATTAACAAAATGCTGTGAGAGAGGCTACCTGGGTGAGGCAGGGGTGGGGAGAGAGGTGGGTTTGAGCTGAGACTTGAGGTACAAGGGCAACTGGGTTAAACAATGTCCTCCAAAATGCACATTCTTCTAGGAACCTCAGAATATGACTTATTTATAAGATCATTGCAGATGTAATTAGTTAAGATGAGGTGATACTGGAATAGGGTGTGCTCTTAATCCAATATGACTGGTGTCACTATAAGAAGAGACACAGCCAGGCCTAGAGGGAAAATGGCCACATGACATCAGAGGCAGAGATTGGGCTGATGTGGCCACAAGCCAAGGAACGCCAAGGATTCCAGCAACTACCAGAAGCCAGAAAAGGCAAGGAAGGATCCTCCCCTAGCGCTTTCAGAGAGAGCGTGGCCCTGCCGACACCTTGATTTCAGACTTCCAGTCTCCAGAACTGTGAGAGGATAAATTCTCATTGCATGAAGGCACGCAGTTGGTGCTATTTTGTTATAGCAGCGGCAGGACACATACAAAGGGGAGGAGCATTCTGGACAGAGAGTGGAGATAGTGCAGAGATGCCCTTTGATGATGCTGCTCAAGGAAGCTGGGAGGGGCCACAGGGAGCAGTGGAGGCGGTCTGGGGCTGCAGTAGGTGTCTAGCCCAGGGTCTGTGGGCTACGGTAATGATTTATATTTCCTTCTAAGAACAATGGGGAGTCATTAAAGAATTTTAAAGGAAGGGAAAAAAATGATTGGAAGTCCATGTGTAAAATCGACTGCTCTGTGAAGAATAGATTTGAAAGAGGCAAGAGCTGGGACAGGAGAGCTACTTTGGAAAAACAGTCTGTGGTTCCTCAAATCACTAAGAATAAAGTTACCATATGACCCAACAATTCCACTCCTAGGTATATATGTACCCAAGAGAATGAAAACATATGTCCACACAAACACCTGTGCGTGAATCTTTATAGAAGCATTATTCACCAAGCCTGAAAGGTAGAAACAACACAATGTCCATCAACTAATAAATGGATGAGCAAAATGTGGTATATCCACACGCTGGAATATTACTTGGCCGTAAAAAGGACTGGCGTGTTGATACATACCTCAGCCTGAACTGACCTTGGTAACACCCTGCTAAATGAAAGGAGCCAGTCACAAAAGATCACGTTTTGCATGATTCCATTTATATGAAATGTCCAGAATAGACAAATCTACAGAGACAAAGGATGTTATTGGTTGTTTAGTGCTAGGGGATAAAGCTACAAGGGCCTCCAGCCTCTTCCTCTGAAGATCAGCAGTTTCTACAGCAGGAGCTCTTCTCTGCTGCAGCACTGTAGCTCCCGGGGCTGCATAATTCTCTGGACCGGGGCTGTCCTCTGCATGATAGGGTGTTTAGCAGCATCCCTGGGCCCTACCCGCTGGATATCGGCAAGACCCCTTCCCTCTGGGGATGTGGCAACCAAAAATGTCTCTGAACATGTCCAGGTGTCTCCTGGGGGAGGAAGAATCACCCCAGGTTTGACAGGCATTGGCTTGGGATCCCTACTGGGAGGCAGTAGGGAGGTGAGCTCTTCTATATTTACATAAAACTCTTAACTGGCCCGTCTTGGGTCACTCTGATATCATCGTCATGAGGATACAACTGAGGAAGAAGGCCATAGCTTCTTCACTAAGAGAAGACCATACCACATTTCTGAAGACCCTGAGGAATATTCTAGAAGGTTGGGGAGGAGATGGACAGGCAGCTCCCAGACACCTGGACTCCCAGGAGGAGCTGAGTCCAGCTTCTCCCCTTGCTCTCTTCATCTCTGAGCATACCTTCCTCCTTGGTCTCCTGCCTCAAGGTGTGTCAGACAGGAAACCACAAAAGGCTTGGGCCCAGAAGGCACAGGTGTAATTCCACCCACCAGCTGTGTGACTTTGAACCAGTTTCATAACCTCTCTGGGTCTATTTTCTCATCTGTGAAAGAGAGGTAATAATACCTGGGGGGTTTCGAGATAAAAAACAAACAAAAACTCGTGTGTGAAGCCCATGGCACAGAACTCACTGTCTGGCAGCTGATATGTTTTATTCTACCCAACTGCGAGCAAGTCCCTAACCCCCTGGAACCTCATTTGCCCCCGCCAGAGTCACAGGAAGAATAGCTGTCTCACCCGAGGGGACAGAGAGGGCTCAGAGAGAAGGTTGTGAGTGAAGAGCGAGGAGTGTAGTAGAGGTGTGTCTGAGAAGAGGACTTTTTCAAGCTTTCGTGGGTAATTAAAACTGGTGTTTGGTCTGCGGTGGAGCCTTGGTGAAAGAGCTGTCACAAAATTAGCTTCAAAGGTGGCAGCATTCCCCAGATGTTTGCTGCTGACTCTGCTTGGTAGCATTTACATCCCCATTAAGGAGCTACTGCGGCTGCAGGCAAGGCTGGGCCCACTCTCTCCTTGAAAAGAGATCAAGTCCTCTCTCAGAAATTTGATTTTAATTGTGATTGTTCTTATTCATCTTGAAATTCCTTTGAGACCATAAACCCACTCTTTCTGCCTTACTCTCTTAATTCTATGAGGATTAAAGTGATGGAAAAAAATATGCTTCTGAATGCAGGTAAATGAGCTGGGGCTTTGATTTTGAGCAAGAGTTGACTCACGCAAGGGGAGGGGATCCTGGAAATTGCACGTTAAGGGCTCTGCCTCTGCCGTAAGATTCTCTTACAGGCCGGCAACTCCTTTTGGATACTGCTCAAAATCTACAGGAAGTATGATTCTGCCCTTGAGGAGCTGACAGTCTAAACTTTTGAAGGAATGAATGCCAACCTGTTCTCCAACACCACATAGAACAACACAGAAGAGAATCTTCCAGAGAGAGGTGAGTTTGGCACAAGAAACTTTGTCCCTATAAGTTTTAGAGCCAGCAGAGTCCTGCTTGAGGTGTCCTTCCCCACACCCACCCACTCCTTTATTTTCAAGAGTAACTCCTTTTTACTCTTCAAAACCTCTAGGAAAGGCCACCTCCTCTAGGAGGCCTTCCAGGAATACCTCCAGAGCACGAGCTAATCTCACCCTCTGTACTGCATTTATTTATTAGTGCTGCTGATGTCTGTCTCCCTATTCATTTGAGTTTCTGAAGTATTTTTGTCTCACTTGCCCCTTTGCCCTTTATTTGGCAATTAAATTTGGCTATAGAGCCACTTAAAGAGAGAAACCTGGCCTCATGGCTCCTGGAGGTCCCTGCATCCTTCTGGAGTTTCATAATTGCTCTTTCTCCATGAGACAAATACTTGGCCATTTAGTGAGGAAAATGAAAGGATAATTTGCTGACCTTTATATGCAAACTGAGATTTTTCTCAGCGGTTAATGACCAAAGGGCTGCCGGGCCTCTCTCGCACAGAAGTGGGAGTGTTCAGAGCTGCCAGCCTTCACAAATGGCTTTAGACATTGAGATAGCTCAGGCCTCCATAATTAAATTTTGTACATTAATCTGAGTGGGATTTCCCTAAAGCGCTTCCTTTGAGCCCTGCAGGGCTCATTCAGTGAAGCCACCGAAGCCTTCCTTAGGGGACAGCCTTTGTGAAGCGGCTGAAAATGAGCCTGTGTGAAAATGGAAACTGAATGGCCACCACCTGCAGGCTGGGCATTGAAAGTGGCCGTATGCTAATGGGGGCACCCCAATGACCTTGGGGGGGCATTGTGGGAACAGCCTGTGTCCTGGCAGTGGGTTGTCACCTGCCGCCCCCCCAACCATGGGCTTTCATTGGATTAGCCCCCATATTGCCAGGACTACAAGCAGCTCTGCCAGCAGGACCGTTGTCATTGGTTCGGGCTGATGTGATACCACACAAGGTGGGGACAACTCCAGTTAGCTCTGGCACCCTGGGTCTGAAAGTGTTGCCTCAGCTGAGCGGGACTGTCCAAGGGGCCCACCTTGATTAAATCAACCCCAGCCCTGCTTATGCTGAATAGACACCCATAATTTTAGAACTGTGCTTGGTTCTACCCTCACCCTACAACTCCTTCCTTGAAGCTGAGAAGAGGGAGAGCCTCGGCTCCAGGTCAGGGGGTGCTGAAGTGACTTTAAAAAAAAAAAGTTTAATCTTTATTGTGTTTTTTTCCCATCACCATTTAGTCCCCTTATTCCCCCCTCCCCAGCCATCACCACACTGTTGTCCATGCCCATGAGTCCTTTTTCCTTTTTGCTCAGCCCCTCCACTCCCTAACCTCCCCCCACCTCCTGAAATGGCTTTTGGATGGCTCTTTAAGGAGACCTGGACGGGTTATGCCTTCCTTATCAAGCACTTGCTTGTTCTGTAAACTCTGTTAGAGAAGGGGCAGAAAGAGCTGTCATTTGCTGAATACCAAGCCAGGCCTTCTCAGACTTTCCCATCCTGCATGTTCTGTCAGCGTAGCTCCTGGAGAAACTGGGGCCCCTAGATGTTAAGGGGAGGGGAGCCCAAGCAAAGAGAACATTGTGGCCTCAGGAAGGCACAACAGCATTTCAGCAGGCCTGTGTTGGGAAGATGGGCCATTGTGCGTTATTCTTTCCATGTTTGGAAATGAAGTTCTGTGGGGGAGCTCTGATCCCTGGATATTAGGGAAGCTACATTGCCGTGGAGTCTGTGCAGGCTTTGAGGCTGGGGGTAGGGATGCACTCTCACGCTGGTGGAGAACTTTGGGCCTCATTTTTAACCCAAAATTCAGGACCCATAAGAGTCACTTCAGGGAGCTGGTTTACACCCAAATTCCCAGAGTCTAGAGTGAGACCAGCGACCTGGATGTCAAGCGAAGCAGCTTGATGCTGACACTCACGTGACCCTCATGCAGGTAGCACGTGGACCTCTCTTGGGGAAACCCTGCCCTGTGTGTCCGGACAAAAAGAGATGGTTAGGTAATGGTGCCCTGTGGACCAGAGGGACCTTACAAACCCTGCTCATCAGAAAGCAGAGCCCACATTGACTTTTTAATTACAAATGACACTGTGCAGCTGAGACCTTCTCTCTGTCCTCCAAAACACTTGGACATCAACTCCCATTTTGGGGTATAACAGAACAAAATGATTATTATCACTTGGGTAAAGGGAAAGTAAGATTTCTTAAGCCTCCTACCATGGGGCAGACTAGATACCTGATCTGTGAAATCTCACTTATTCTTCTATCAACCCAAATAGTGAAACATTATTATTATTCCCATTATGAATCTCAAAAAATGCAAGCTCGGCGAGTTTGATTAATTTCTTAGACTTGTCTGAGCAACAAGGGCTGAAATCCACCTAATCCGTGTTCTTTCCATGATGTCTCTCTGCCTCTAAAATATTACCGTTTGGACTCACTATAGACACATTCGCCCATTTGTCCAGGCCGGTTAAATCTAGGCCCAGCAGGCATACCCAGGGCGGACTGTGAGACCACGTGGTCTTGCACTCACATAGCCATTCATCCATTTAATAAATACTGCTCTCAAGCGCCATGATAGCCATGGGGGCGTCTCAGCAAAGATGACAAATACAGGTCCTCCCTGGCCCCCTGACACCAATGATGTTTGTGAATGCTGAACTCCAACGGGGCACCAAGGACTTGCCCAAACACAGTGCTAAGATACTTGACCAAAGTTCAACCTGGCTTCTACCTGAGCTGGTCAATGTCCCTAAATGTGACCCCAGCTCCATGCTGAATTTCCACTCAAGAAAATGAAATTCTGCCAAAATTTGTTACCCTTTCTCATTTCTTAGTAGCCCTCCCTGTTCCCCCTAAAGAGTCATCTTTGTCTTAGTTAAAACCCTCAGTTGAACACCCTCAGTCATCATCGTTTAGTTGGGGTTGAGCTCAGTTTATACTGGAGACTCTTTCCTCTAGTATTTGAATAAAATTTGTCTTTCTATCTTTCATATGTGTCCCTTGATGTGTTCCTTAGACACTGGCCCCATTAGAACACAGAGATGAGGTCAGAGAATGCTCTGGAAAGTTGATGCAGGTCATAGGCTCCATGCTATAGAGTTTGGCCATTAAGGGAATAATTTTGCTTGAGAAGCCATGACAAACAAGTTCACCTTCTCTTATCTGGGAATGCTGAATATTCACAAGAGCCAGCAGGTCCCCACAGGCTTCTCTGTTCTGGCTTAAACACCTTGGGTTCCAAACAGTTCTTCAAATGACATGACCTGAGCCCTTCCCCATCCTGGTAGTCCTTTGTGGATGCACTAGGATTGGGGGAACCCTTCAATTTCTGGTGTTGAAAACACAGGCATCTCTCAAAACAAATTGAACCCTGTCCATTGTTTAGCTTTTCAGGACATCTGTACTTCTAAGTAACAAGAATTCCCAGGACCCATTGTGGGTCCTGGTGGGTGGCCGGTGACCAACTGCGGTCCAACTCTCTGCCCCAGAAGCAGGGTGAGTGCACAGGGCTGGAGTCAAGCACTTCAGTACTCCCAGGGGGCACTTGAGTATTGAAGGGGTGACGCAGGCTCATCAGGGAAGGGGAGTGTCACTGCAGCAGCGATGGCTGAGAGCGTCCTGGGCTGGAGCAGTAAGTGGTGGTTGTGTAGCCCTGGCCATTTGGTCAGCTTGCTGTCCTTCAGTTCTTCATTTTCTCAGCCTGATTTTTACCCTTCCCATCAACTCTGTGAGCCTCCTGCTTTTTTTTTTCTAAAACAATCTCTTTCTGCAGAAGTTAACTAGGGTTGGTCTCTGTGGCTTGCAACTGAGAACCCATCTGATGCTCCAAAGAGGCTACTGGTGGGTGAACACTATGATAGTGTCATAAACATTCTCAGCCGACCGGAGCATGGGGGGAACAGAGGCAGTGGGTAGAGCACTGCCCCAAGGATACTTGTGATTTGTGGTCACAGGAGAAAGCCTGCAGGCAGGGAAGCTCAAGAAGCTGATGGACGTGGCTTGGCTGCAGAGGGAGGGACCAGCATTGGGCCTCCAGGGAAGAGGTAGCAAGTAGATGGAAAGTGGTACCTACAGAGCTCCTGGGCAGCCAGGCCTTCCCCAAAGCAACAGCCGTGCCCGGTGAAGCATTCTGTTGTTGGGGTAGTGGTGGCGATGGTTTAATTAAATCATTCCTGCTTTCTCTCTTTCTCCCTAGGCTGGGAGGAGGACTAGCTTTTCTCCCTGTTTCTAGTGTTGGTTAAATATCGACGGGGCCTCAGAGAAAAGCTAGGAGCAAAATGTTATCACCATATTTCATAGACTCTAAGACACCACTGATTCTAAGGTGTATCATTTTATGTACCAAGAAAGAAAAAAGAAACCTGCCAGGTAAATTATGACATTGATTGTAAATTGCATCTAATTCTGGAAATATTAAAATATGAAAAACTCTGTCTTGGAATCGATACATGGTAATAATAATAAAATGCCAACCTCAGCTCTTATTTGTGAAGCCCTGTGCCAAGCTCTTTGCCTCTATTTTTTATTGAATCCCTCAGGAGCTCTGTGTGGCAGGTGCTATTATGATGCAGCAAACACAAGGCTTAAAAATTTGAGTAAATTGGTCTCCCAGCCAGTGAACGATGCGTGTTGAATCTTGGGCTCTTGGGCTTCTTTGGGGTGATCTGGAGAAAAGGTCAGAGCCCAGGAAGGAGGAAACTTGTCTAATTGTCTATTGCTAGAAATATAGAAGCTCAATAAATAATTGAAGAAAATGGCTGATCCAAAGACATAAAAGGTATTTAATTGATTTTTGATGGCGGAACAAACTTTGCTTCCCTGTACCTGTCACACTTTCTGAGAATCTAAGTAGAAGGCAATACATGAATACACTCTCCTTTTGAAAAATTAAGGCACTGTAGTTAAGGCAGACGTCCATTTGACCACGCGCCTAATTACAGTCCTGTCCCCTACCTCCAGCCAGAGGTCACGGTACAGCCACTTGGGTTCCCTCCTTCTGAGTGTTTCTATGCCTTTACAAATCCATGTGAAAATGTGTATATTTTCATGAATATGGAAAGCATATGTTATCATACTCTGGGGTTTCCCCATTCAGTTTTTTAAAACTGACTTTACTGAGGTATAATTTACATAAAACCAAACATACTCAGTTTGATCAGTTTTGACAAATACGTACACCCATGAAATCACAACTCCAAACACTAAACACAAAGTATCCTCTTGACTATTTACAGTCAATGCCCCTCTCCCACCGCCTACCAGCCCCAGGCAACCTTTGATCTGCTTTCTGTCCCCGTGGATAGCTTTATCTTTTCCAGAATTTCACACACATATAACCGTATAGCGGGTACTCTCTGGCACCCTTCACTCACAATGGTTTTGAGGTTCATATGATTGCTGTACGTATCAGCAATTCATCCTCAGTACTGTTGGGTAGAGCTCTATTGTATGAATATATCACAAATTACTTTTCCATTCTGTTGGTGGGACTTTTATAAATGAAGCTACTATGAACCTTAGCAGACAAGTCTTTGTATGGACATATGACTTCCCTTCTCTTAGGTAAATAAATATGTACAAGTGGAATCGCTGGGTTAAGTGTGTGCTCGGCTTTATAAGAAACAGCCGGACTGTTTCCCAAAGTGGCTGGTCCATTTTGCACTCCCACCAGCAATGCCTTAGAGTGCCATTTGCTCCACATCCTCCCCAGTTCTTGGTATGGTGCGTTTTTACTGTTAGTCTTCCTAATAGGTGTGTATAATAGTATCTCATCCCTAATGACTAAGGACGTTGAGCATGTTTTCACATGCTTCTTTATTTTAGTGAAATGCCTATTTAAATCTTTCCCCCTTTTTTCCACTGAATTGTCTTACTGAGTTGTAAGAATTCTTTATGGATTCTGGATACAGCCCTTCTGTCAGATATATGTGTTGTGACTATTTTCTCCCAGTCTATGCCTTACATTTTCACTTTCTGGATGGCGTTTTTGAAGAGCAGAATTTTAAAATTTTTGTGAAGTAAGACTTAGCAATTTTTTCATGCTTTTTGGGTCCTAAGAAGCTATTACCCATCTTCAGGTTACAAAAGGTTTTTCTATGTTTTATCCCAGAAGTTCTACAATTTTTAAAAAAGATTTTATTTAATTATTTTTAGAGAGAGGGGGAGGAAGGGAGGAAGAGTGAGAAAGAAACATCAACGTGTGGTTGCTTCTCAAGCGCTCCCCACTGGGGACCTGGCTCACAACCCCGGCGTGTGCCCTGACTGGGAATCGAACCCGCGACCCTTTGGTTCACAGGCCAACACTCAATCCACTGAGCCACCCCAGCCAGGGCTAATTTTTTATTTTATGCTCAACTCTATAGTACATTATACTGATTATGCTGGTCTGTCTCCCCTGGGGCACGGACAACCTGGCTGCTCTTCGGTGGATCAAGAAGTGTCAGTATTTTCTAGATATGGACTCTTCTACTGGACATGGGAAAGAAACCCACCTCTCTCCTCCCTCCCAGCTCCTGTCCCTCCTAACTGCCCTTGGAATTCCCACCCATCCAAAAGAACTTGCCTTTTTAGTGAATCCACCGTAGACCACAATATGCAATGCTGAGCCTGCCCACCCCGGAACAGTTCTGGCCTTTGCCACCTGCATCACACACTTGGAGCTGGGCAGGTTGCACCTTGTAGCATTAGCTTTTTTTGTGCAATCCCTTAAATTTATGTGATTAAATTAAAGGAAGTGATGTATGTGTGTGCACCTTTATCTAGTGCTTTCCACACAATATCCTAATGGTTGGCTGGCTCGTGGGTTCCCCACACTAAGCTGTGAGTGCCTTGCATAGAGATGCCGTCTGTCATCCCTGAATCTCCAGTGCCCAGCAGCACCCCCCACCCCGTAGATGCTCAACAGCCTTTGAATGCATAAATCTCTGAAAGCATTTTGTAAACTGTAAAGCACTAAATACTCTCGGAGTATGGTGATGATGAGTTTTGATGATGCTGTTTACAAGTTAGCAAGGACTGCATTTTCTTCTTCCACGAGTTCATTACAAGATGCAACCAGCTGCCTATGTATCAGGCAGGCAATGCCTATACCTGCTAATTAATTTTAAGCGGACTCTGGAGGCCTTCGCGAGTCCTTGGCGGATCTCTTGGAACACGCAGCCAGAGCTCTAAGCTGGAGTAGGGAGAACAGAAGGGTCCTGCCTGCTTCGCCATTTACCAGCTAGGTGACCGGGGCAGGTCCCCCGTCTTCTCTGAGACTGCTTTCTCATTTGCAACACGAGAGGCTGGGCACTTGACCCTAAGGTGCTTTGGACAGGCTCTCATCTCAACATGGGGCTATGCCACCAGCAGGAACCAGGGAGAGCTGGGGTGTTAGACAGATGTTCACAAGTACCACAGAAAGTGTGGGGAGAGGGAGGGAAGGGCTGAGGCTCAGTAATCGACAACAGTACACCAGTACATCTGTGACAGGGAGGACACACCGCACACAACCAATCTCCCCTTAAAATTCCAGGCCCCGATGTGTGCCTTGGATAAAGTTCAGGTAATTGTGCCTTCAGCTTCTCTCCCCCTCCCCCGCCTCTACCCTGCTCCAAGCTGACAGAGTTATAATAATTGGGTGCCGCTGCTTAAACTCATCAGCTCCCGCTTCCTGAAAGGAACGTTGCAATTAGCAGTCCTCACCCTGTAATAAAGCCTTTAATATCCACTTTCATGGTTCATATTACAGTCATTCAGGCCTGTCCCCTTGCACATAGCCTGTCAGGCAGCAGAGCTGGGTGCCCACAAGAGAGCTGCCTCACTGAATGTCTCGGCAAACAATTGCTCCGAAGGCCAAGCGATCGGGGCCAGGCAGCTGGGGAATGGTGCTGGGAAATGAGAAGGGATATTTCTGCTTCCATGGCTTCCGAGGACCAAATGGGGGGAGGGGACGGGGGGAGAAAGAGGCATCAACCTTCCACCAGCCCTCCAAGCCTCCCAGAAATGAACTTCGCCCAGGGCCACCTTTATAGTCCACTGTTGGAAATTTCATAAGAGAAGCAAGGAGGTGGAGGTGGTACTGGGGCTTAATGAAAGATTCTGGATAGAATGTCTGCACTTGTGTTCACCTGCTGGGGCAGGTCACAGACCTCAGGTGGAGGGTGCTCCAGAATGATGACAGCAGTGAGGAAGTGGGAAAGAGCTTCCGCTGGAGCCTCTGACCACTTGCATCTGAGCAGCGGGCCATCCTGGGAGGCACATGACCTGTCTGGAAAGAACATCTTCCCTCCAGGGTGGTCAGATCATGATCAGTCTCTCACTTAGTCATTAATTTGCAAACATTTCACAAGTGTTAGTTGCCAAGCACAAAGATAAGTGAAATACAGACCATGTCTTCAAGGAGCCAGACAAAAAATAAAAAATAATTGAGACCTGCATGGTGGGGACACTAGAGACAGGCACAGGAGTAGCCTAGAGGAGGGAGAACGGCATCTGAGGGCTTCCTGGAGGAGGAGTTGTTATATGTGGTAGACTGTGTTTTCCCAATGGGGCCACATTTTTGTTCAGCATGGTCTCTCAGAGCCTTGCCACTCCCTAATTAAGAGGTGGCATCTACATCTGCCTCCTTCCCCTGAAACTGAGCAGGATCTTGTGACAACCTCAATAAAGAGAATGCAGCAGAAGTGACACCGCATGACTTCCAAGGTTAGGTTACAAAACACCAATGAAGCTTCTGCAGATTTCTCTTTTAAGGTGTTTGTGCAAAAATGTGGCTTCCATGTTGGAAGGAAGCCCAGGCCACACGGAGAGGCTAAGTTCCCTCTTAGCTGGGACAGCCCCAGCTAAGATCCCAACTGACAGCCAGCATCAATCCGCAGACCTGTGAGAGAGCACTCAAGGTGACCCCTGCCCCAGCCACTGTCTGACTGCAGCCAGTTGAGAGGCTGAATAAGAACTGCCTGTCTAAGCCGGGTCAAGCCTAGAACTGTGAGACGGAGTCATAAAATGATGGCTGTGGTTTTCAGTCACTGAGTTTGAGGTGATTCATTACATAGCAATGGATAACCAGAATACTGATTCTTAGGATACAACAGAGGTTACTGCATGGCGGACCAACGGTCTTCTGGGCAACGGGAATGACCACACAAGGCACAAAACATAAGCTAGATCTTCAATGTTAGAGACCCACAGAAGTTGGTATCCCCATGGCGCCTGGTGGGGAGGGGGCTGAAGAGAGGGAAAGGCATGCAAGTTTGGATCCAACAGGGGTGGGCTTTTTCCTGTGCATCATGGGGAGTCACTGAAGTTTTCAAGGAGAAGAAAGACATTCAAATTTGGATTCCAGGAAGAGGACAAGTAGCCATTTGGACAATGGAATGGAGCGAAGTGAGGTTTATTAATTCAAAAAATCTCCACTGCCATCCACCCAAGTGCCAGCTCTACTCCAGGAATTTGTTCAAGAAAGGAAGGCAATGTTGGTGAATGTAGAAAAGAGGCTTCTGGGATATTTAAGGTATAAGATCAATTTTATGGCCAAATAAATATGAGAGCTGAAGGAGAAGAGGGATTCTGGAAATCTCTGGTTTGTGAACTGTTAGAGTAGGGGCATTCTGGAAATAGCAAATAGGAGGAGAAGGAGGTCTAGGGAGGAAAATACAGGGACACAGGGATTTTTTACGTAAATAAAGATATTCCATAGGCTTCTAGATTGACATATTCTGGGCCTCAGAAGAAATGGCTGGGCTTTAAATACAGATATGAATTTATTTGTAGCGTGAATCCATAGAAGGTTCCAAAAAATGGGAAGAGAAGAGGGTCAAGAGCCAAGGCCTGGAGGGCGCCAGTGCCCAAGGGCGGAGAGGAAGAGGGGTGAGAAGAGGCAGGGGGATACAGTGGGAGAGATGTGACAGCTGGGAGTGGGGCCAGGAGCTGAGGACTGAGAGTGTGTGCAGCAGACAGGTGTTGGGCCGCCACGCCAGGCACAGGGCAGCATGATCATCTTCTGGCTCCTTGTGTGGGAGGATGGGGAGGACACAGGCAGTCCTTTCTGGGAAAGAGTGGATTGGACCTCCATCCACAGGACGACAGGCGTTCCTAACTGTGGAGGGAAGGGACTGATGCAAGACCGAGGCTCACCTCTTGTCCAAAATGAATGTCGGGCAGCAGAGAACTAAAGGGACTTTTGGCATTTGCTGCGAAAGAGCTGGGGCAGAACCCCAGGGTCCAGATTCTCAGGCCCACGTTCTCACACTCTTTTCCCACAGAAGTCGCACAGAGCACCGGCGAAGCTGAAGGTTCTCCCATAGGCGGGCAGTTCTTGGTCTTGGGCCCATTGCTGTCTGTCCCGTGCCCCTCCCCACGCATCCACCCTTCATCCTTCAGCACGGTTTCTCCAGCTTCTGCTTCGGCTGCAGCCGTTTCCCCTCAGCCTTCTCAGGCCATCAAGGGGCTCCAAGTTCACTGCCCTGGCTCCTCAGCCTGTCACCCAGGATTAGATGGCCGCGGGCTCAGGAAGGCAGGAAAAGTAAGGGAAGGAGGGGGATTGAGGAGGTTGACTTGGTTTCGGGAAAACGAGGGGCCAAAGAGCAAGGGCACGAAGTGTGGGAAGCTGCAATGCTCTCCCAGGACACCCTTGCACCCGCCCCACCCACTCTGCCCCCACCCCCTGCCAGCCTGCCTCTTACCTGCCTGCCTTCCCCGGCACCTCCGTACCAAACTGCATTAAGAGAAGCCAGGCAGGTGCTTAGCGTCTCTAATGTGTTCCATTACAAATGCTCCACAATAAGGTAATTACGTTAGAAAATAATAAACGTGTCAGTCTTTCTGGAAATATTTTTACTTCTAGTGAGGGGAAAACAGCACCATTGTTCTTCAAGTGCATCTCTGCTCCTGTACATATTAATTAACTGTGCTCTGCCTCCACCACCTCGCAGCATTTTGTATTATTCATAAATGTCTCGGGGCTGCAGTAACTTATGTACTCCCCTCCTTGGCTTGGAATCATTTTTTAATTTCAAGTTCTTTTTTGACTAATTGCACTTGTGCTTTGTGCCTCCTGTACCAGAACAACATTTGCTGCCTGTGTCCCCACGCTCTCGTCTCTTCCTTCTCCCTGTGTCGCTTCTAGGGTCTCTGGCTCTCAAGATCCTTGTTGGGTCCAAAAAGGTCAGGCAGGTTTGGGCTATGCGTGGGAAAGTGGCTTGAAGAAATCCCGGGAAACCGTCCTCTTCGCTGGCAAGGGTCTCCAACCTCCCTCCTCCTCGTCCTCCTCTACATCTGCCCCAGAATAATTCCCAGAATCATTCCACCCTTCTCAGTACTTTTTTTTACCTTGAACTTTTAAAAGAATTAATAGATTTTATTATTTTGAGCAGTTTTAGGTTTAAAGAAAAATTGAGTGGAAAGGACAGAGATTTTCCCTGCACCCCCTCACCTCTAGCCCAGTGTCCCCTCTTCTTCACACCGTGTGTTAGTGTAGCACATTTGTGTCAGTTGATGAGCCAGTGTTGACACATGACTATTAAATGAATCCATAGTTTTGGGTGGGGTTCACTGCTGGTGTTGTACATTCAGTGGGTTTTGATACGTTTATTTGTACCAGAAGCCGAGAGTCCAAAGTTCGGGCTGAAGCAGTTCGCAAGAGCAGGGTTGGGGCATTCGGGCCTGAGGGCATGCCTAGTTCTCTCTCTACCTTGACCAACCTTCAGACCCTCCAGAGTCAACGGTGTTGGGTGCCAAGGTGTTGATTCAAAGCTTGGAAGAGGATTCTTCCCCAACGGACTCAAGGTAGTGATTCAAAGTAGACACTGCTTTCTGGGATTTAAGTCTTTCTAGTCTGAGCAACCCAAGGTTTCCTCTATTCTCCCACTACCATTTTAATTTTCTCATAAGGAATTAAGTTCTGAGCAAAGGTTGAGAAAGCTGGAGTGGAAGCAAAGTCTTAGGCTCTGCCATGACTGGTGTGTCTCAGTGGGTTGGGTGTCATCCCGCAAACTGAAAGTTCATCAGTTCAGTTCCCCATCACGGCACATGCCTGGGTTGTGGGCCAGGCCCCCAGTTGGGGACATGCGAGAGGCAACTGATCGACATTTTTATTTTTCTCTTTCCCTTGTCTTCTCTCTAAAAATAAATAAATAAAACCTTTAAAAAAAAACAAATGTGGGATCAGATGTATCTTGACCAGTATCCCCAGAGTCCCGCATCAAAGGACACATGTAAGGAAAACAGAGTCCTTCTGCCCCATGGAGACATGTTGGCACCATCCTACTCTGTGGGTTGGGGTGTCTGGGTAAGGGTTCTCCCACCCATCAAGACTGGATTACATGTGGCAAGAATCTACCAGGGACATCCCCTGGCCGAGCAGCTGGGCCACCCCAGGTGCTGGTGTGCCCAGCTCCAGCTGCCTGGCTAAAGCAGGGTCCCAGCTCGTGCCCACCCCTCTGGCCCCTGGCCAGTCAAGCCTGCCATCCTCCAGCTCAGCCTGGTCGGCCGCTCTGCAGCCAGTTCTGGGAGGAGGTGTGTGTGTGTGTGTTGGGGGGGTGTTGGGATAGGAGCCACTTCTACCCAGCCCAGAGCCTCCATCACCACCCCATTCGTGTCAAGGCGAGGGGTGAGGCGTTCTGCCTTGCTGTGCTACCCAGCTGTGACCTGGGTGCTCCCACCTCGCTGTGCTTGGATGCCAAGTTTGAAGTGTCCTTTGCATCTGTCCTTTTCTGTCCCCTGCTCCTCCACGGCATGACTACCTACCAGCCACCCATGCAGAAGGAGACACACTCTGGACAGAGCCCCATTCCCGGAGCAGGTGGAGTGAGGGGCCGTCCTGAAGTAGGCAGGTCATGTCCACGTTCAGGTGTTGACGTTTTGCCTCCGTGCTTCAAAGAACAGCCCTCAGCTTCAAAGCCACGGGTCCTTAGACTCAAAACTGACTCAACTCCTTACAGGCCTTGTAGATTTTAGACAATTTAGATTCCTGCAGCTCAGCTTTCTCTTCCGTAAAGTGACAGTAGCCAATGGCCTTGTAAGAACGCAGTGAAGGTAAATGAACACTATTCATCAAGTCTCTAGTTGAGATGTTGGTTAACAGTAGCTGCTCAGAGTCTCAGCTCCTTTCAAGAACCTTCTTCTTAGGCTGAAGAACACCTGCATCTTCTGTTCCACCAGGTAGGTGTTCTTGTCTTCCCGCCTGCCTGCCTTTCTCTCTCCTCTCTCCTTGCTCTGTGTGCCACCTTTTAATGTCACCTTTGCATTTCTCGTGTATGTCACTGAGCAGTAGAGTTTTGCAGCTCTCTCCCTTTGCTTATCCAATAAATATTTATCAGATGGTCACCCTGCAGCGGGCCTCGTGCCAGGCGCTCTGGGGTGATACCTGTGAGAAAGACAGGCTTGCTTGCTGCTCAGTAGAAAGTCCAGTCTGGGGAGGAAGACCAGTGTTAAACGCGTCATTTTAATGAAGAACAGGAGTTAGCAGCACTTGCACAAGACTGCAAGCCTGGTCCGGCCAATCAGAAAAGGCTTCCCTGAGGAGGCAGCCCATGAGGAAAGACTACAGCTGGGCTGACCCAGGGATGTTGTCCTTCGGCAACAGGAGCATGTTTTGTCCTGGTCAGATTCACAGCCTCTGCTTGTTTATTTAAATATCCACATGCCACTTTATCCCCAAAGGGTTCCTGCTACTTTACACTAATTCCTCGAAGTAGGAAAGTATAATAAAAATTTGAGACCAGGGGAAGACCAGAAACCTAAGGTCAGAGGCAAAGGCAACATGCAGCTGCTGGAGCCACAGGGACCCACATGTCACTAAATTGAACCACAATTTAATTCTGCACAGCTGAGCAGTTGATGTAACAAGACAAACATGATCAGTGACAAAATTCTCTTTGTCCTTCATACCTCATGTTCCAAGAAAATAAAGCTTTTATGGATGGTTGTTAATAAGGTGGATGCTGGGTAAGACAGTGAGAGGCATCACTAATTCTCTCATTTCCAGAATAAGCTCAGTAACAAGTTGTATGGATGATTCTTAAAGGGTCCCTAAATGGCGGCCAAGGGGCAGTTCAAGACAATTCCAAGGCCTGGAGGTAATCTGACCTAATCTAGGGCTAAATGCTGGGGCCCATGATTCCCCACCTGCTGATGTCAGAATCACCTGTAACAGAGACGTTGTTGCTCCTCCCCTGGGGAGTCCTGGTACAGAAAGTGTGGATGGGATATCAGTAAATTTCAGCATCCTCTGATTCACAGCCAATGTCGAGAAACATTGATCTCTACCAGGGATTCTCGAACTGTTCTGTGAAGCTCCGGCATCTGGCAAGAAGTCCTGGGGGCTGTTGGGTAACCTCCGGGCTCCCTACCTTGGCTATTGGCAGAGGCGGGGTGCTATGGGTGCCAGCGGGTGGCACCTGGGGCCAGGACAAACCATGAATGCATGGATCCTCCCTTTCCCCTGTCACCAATCCAGGAGGCGCCCAGGGAAGGCAATGCACAAGGAAGGTGATAATGTTAGCCTCCATCCCTGCGGAGAGAGACGCAGCGAACCAGCTGCACCAGGCAACCTCTTTCTTAAGCTAATTAAACCACAGGCCTATCTGGTCAGCTCTGTCTTGTTCCTTCTCCAGGGCAGGAGTGTCAGACTTCTTACTGCAGTGGGAGGAGAGGGGGGCTCTGCACACACTCAGCAGCATCACTGACCAGAGTAGAAGAAGCTGGAGGGAGAGGGTGAGCCTGACATCTGGGACCAGGGGCTCCAAGGGAGGCAAGGAGGAGGGAGGAGGCCTCTCCCCTGTGGGAGCCCGCACTGGCCCTCCAGGTGCAGCTACAAGAAAGGGAGGATGATGGCAGGTGCACCACACGTGTGAGTACAACCTCACAACACAGTGACTCTAGCCAGGAGAGGAAGATAAAAGAAAAGGCTTTGAATTCCTTATGACAGGGACAACAGCCACCTCCAACAGGGCAGCTCTGCTTTTATCGGGGCCTTTTACCCTGACTTCCTAGAGAGTTCCTTAAGATCTCATTTGGAAAAGGATTTTCTCAGCTGAAGCAACAACTAAAACACAAGATAAAAACACAACCTTCCAAAATACTGAAGCCAGTGGTAGAGACAGTGAAGTGCATGCTGTTCGGATGAGTCTCTGTGACTACTGTCCTTCCCAGGCCAGCTTTTGATAAGAGTTGAGCAACAGACAGTTCAGGAGTCTCTCTTCGGGGATGAGGGTGTTCCGTTGCTGTGTTTACTCACAAAGGGATATTTTCCAAGGTGAGGGCAGAGTGGGTGGGAACCAGTAACTCAGGGCTAAAAGCGATGCAGCTGTTTCCACGCCGAGCTGAGAGGCCAAGGGGAGGGATTAGCCCACCACCGAGGGAGGACTTCTATGGAGAAGGAGGCTGTGACAGAGGAGTTGTGGCCTGTGGTGGCAGGACCCAGCCACCCTAAGGTGACACCTTGCAGTGTGGTGGCCAGGGGAATGAAGACCCAGTCTCACTCTCCTCCCCATCTTTGATCTGTAGCCTTGTCTCTATGGCTCAGCTGGGAACCACAGAGCATGAGGGCAGCCAGCTATGGCCCATTCTGGTTGATCCCTGGGGCCCAGAGCAGGATGGAGAAGAGCAGGGAATGAGTGTGGAGCACAAAAAAGACCTCAGGACATGTCCTAATGGCTTTCTTCTCACAACTCCTTCCAGTCTCCACTACCATTGGGAATGCTACGTGTGTGTGTGTGTGTGTCTTGTTGTGCTAAACCTGCCTATGAAATGGCAAGACTCATAATGTACACAAAGATGGAATTGATAACGTCACCATCCTTGGTCGTTGATCCACTGATAGGAAGTGACAGCAGAGGCCACAAACCTGAAGCACTCCAACTGGTACTTTCAGTGACCCCCGAACATCAGAGTTTCACACTGGAAGTCAACATGGCCCTCACTTGCCTTAGGGCTTCTCAAGGTCCTGATTGATCAGGCTCAGGGACTGGCTCTCTCTCGGCTCTTTCCTGGCCCAGCTCTGCCACAGGGTGCAGGTTGGGGGCGGGGGGGCCGGCGGCACAGGTGCTCTCAGCCAGGAAGAATCCCAGGGGATCCCCCCACCTCAGGGTCAGCGTGTAAGACATCACAGCCTCCCAGAGAGGAGAGCCTAAGCCTCCAGAAGCCCAGGGATGCCGGAGTTTATCCGTGCCTTTCTTGAAAGCCCTGGGCAAACACCAATTAGTTTCTCCTCCTGAGAAGCTCTGCTGTAGCCTGAGAAACTTCCCTGAGGGGGCACACCCTCTTGGGCTGCTGCAAAGGCTTGCAGAAGGGAAGCTGGGGGCCTCTGCACCGCCCCCCCGGGCAGGCTCAGCATTCAGGACTTGTCCTGGGATCCCTGGGATGAGGGGATGGCTCACATGTGTCCCTCAGTGACCCCAGCTTGGAAGTGAAAAGCCTGGCTGATCTGGGAGTTTCTTCAGAATGTGTCTCTGTGTGTGTGTGTGTGTGTGTGTGTGTGTGTGTGTGCGCGCGCGCGCGCGCGCGCGAAAAAGAAAATAAGGGGGAGAGGGAGAGCTGATGGTGGGAGAGAAGGAAGGAGAAAGAGAGCAAGTGTGAGCACAAGCACACAAAGGGTAAGAAAGAGAGAAAATCTCAGAGTTTAAACATAGGAGTATAAATATTTGAAAATCTGGGGAGCTGTACAGGTGTGGAAAATGCAGAGTGGGTTTACGGAGTCAGACACCAGGAAGCAAATTATTCGTTCCCTTGAAATATTGTGAAGGGAAGACCATGTCTATTAAGAATCTCACACAGATGTACACTCGATTGTATAAGCATAAAAACACAGTGACACAGAGACAGAGAAACATGTACCTGGATACCCAAATGCACAGAAGCAGAAATACATCAAAACATATACACATATCGGCCTTTTGCCTTAAAGGTGCCCATCTATCCATCCATTCATTCACAAATGTTTATTGAGTGCCCCCTCTGTGCCAGGAACAATACTTGGCGATGAGGTAAACAGGGCCATGGGTCCTTGCCGAAGGGAGCTTGTAGCCTACTGACATAGTTGAGACTAATCCCACACGTGTGTGGGGCCAGAGCACGGGACTGGGGCTGCTAACAAGGCATGTTAGGGATTCTGCACCATCTTGGATTCAGCGGTACTCTTAGGTCTTTGCAAAAAGGGGAGGGTTTGCATATGGTCAGCAGGCGTGGAGCCCAGAGATGGAGGAATGCTCTACTGAGGCCGCCTTCTCATCCCGCTCAGTGTGTGTGGGTGAGTGTGCGTGAGAGGCGACAGATCCAGGTTCCTCTCCCTCCCTCCCACTCTCTTTATAAATACAAACAATCTTAAAAAAAAATAATCAGTTGGTTAAGGCTGGGGGTGGGGGCTGGGGGAGGGTGACACCTAAAAGGTGCAGGTTTGCTTTCGGAGGGGATGACAATGTTTTAAAATTGACCAGTGATGGCTGTTCATAGCTAAGAATGTACTAAAACCATTGAATTATATACTTTAAATGGGTGAAAGGTATGCAATGTGAATTGTATCTCAATAAATCTGTTTTTAAAGGGGGCAGTTGGGTGTAGAAGGAAAGCTTTCACTTCGGGGCTGGAGAGATATAGTTTTGGGTTCACTTACTGGCTCCATGTACAAGACATTAAACCTCCTTGAATCTTCAGCTTCTTCGAGTTAGAATACTTTTCAGGTTGTTGCGTAGATTGAAGATGCTTTATAAAGCACTTTAAAAGTTCTTGGCACATAAATGGTACTTAGTTTTAATAATTTTAAAAATTATAATTAACACCTGAAAATTATACAGACCCTGCTACTATAAATCGCCGTTGCATATTAAGTTCTCATTTGTCAGAAGAGAAGGTAATTAGTACTAAAAAGAAGCACTCCTTTCAAAATTATGTTTACCTAGTAGCTTGGTTGGTTTAAGTAAAGAATTAGGTAAGAGAAGGGCTAAGAAAGGGACTCAGTATGATTACAATCTGTCTTAAAAACGCTGACCTCAAAGAGAAATAGTCGCAAATGAAGAGACATGCATGCCATTGGTGTTAGCACTAGAAGAAAAATCGTTTCTCTCCTATTTGGAACATAAGGAGGTAAAAGGGGGAAGAGGCTTCTGATGACAATGGGGTCCACAGGTTTTGGGTGCTGAGGCAGGAATAGGACCCAGATTCAAGTACCAAGGCCTGGAGGCTGTTTTGTTTTTCTTGAAGGAAAGGGAGCTATAGCTTAGTAGATCTTAAAATCAGGTGAAATTTGGGAACACCAGGGTACTATATCAAGCCCAAGCTTCATATTTCTTTTAATCCTTGATACAGACTGGATTTGTTTATTCATCTCGCAGAAAGGAGAACGAGAACTAATTTGTTACTATTTTCTATCTAGAGGAAAAGCAATCATGGTTAAAAGTACGTTTGTTTTGTTTTAGTATTGACTCTTGCTTATCTATCTCCTAAGTGCACAAGTTTTCAAGGGAAACAGATTTAGATGCCAAATTCCACCACATGTTACAAGTCTGCCTGGCCTGCCACAGTTGCTTGACGTTAGCGGAAGACATGAGACTCACGAGTCAAAGACACAGGATAGCTTATCACAGCAACAGTGGGAGGCAGAGTATCATGGTTTTGTAACGGTTCCCCAAGGCAATGCAGAGAGCCAGGTAGCCCCAGTGCACACGCAGCACTGTATGTTCCAGGAGAGGAACCTTGAGCTTAGGGAACCTGAATCTTTTATAAAGGACAGTCAGCATGCCTACGCTTTGCTCCAGAGGGTGACATGATGTCTCCCAAAGCTGTTCGCCATACAAACATCCTTGTGAAGATCAGTCAGCTTCTCAGCTTTCAGGGAATACAGAAATGTGAGAGACCCACGGAAAATTGTCTCCCAACCCTCAATAGCTGTGTAATCTTATGCTTCAGTTTCTTCATCTGTAAAATGGGGATAATATCCATCTGGCCCCAAATTAGTGAGAATAAATAGAATATCATTATAGTCTTCCAAGTATAATTTCTGGAACACAATAGACACTCGAGAAATATTCATTACTTCCTCCTGCTGCCTCCCCCTTCAGCTAAATGACAGTTCAGTGAAGGCTCTATTCTGTGCAAATTCCACCCCCTGGTACCAGTTCTCATTAGAATCCATTAAAATAATATCCATGTGAAAACCTTGCCATCATTGTTTTGTTTCAAGATGGCAACCTTCCTGGCAAATGGAATCTAAGTGTGTCTTGATCCCATTAGCAGAGCATCAAACTTCATCAATTTCAGCCCACAGACTCACCATTAAACAATTAAAAAATCCTAAATCCTCTAGCTCAGTGGGTCTCAGACTTTGTTTGTGTTTAAGTCATCAAGGGACCTTTAAAAAATGCCCCCGCCTCCCATGCCAGTGAAACCACACCCTTGGGGAGTGGGGCTAAAGCAAGAGTCATTTCAAAAATTCTCCAGGTGGTTCCCACAGGCAGCCGGGGACAGACAACTGCTCTCAGTTGCTCGCTCTCTCTCTGTCTCTCTGTCTCTCTCTCTCTCTCTCTGACAACTAGGACAGTTTGCATGTACTGCTTTGCAATTCTGAAGCTGTTTCACCCAAGTCTAATTGGTCTAACTCTGAAAAGGTCACTAGATATTTGCAGGTATTTCACTGAATTCAACAGGGAGCTGTGGTCTGGGCAAGGGGAGTGGGCACACAGAAGAAATGAAAAGGCGGAGGTGGTCCATTCTGCGATAGGAAGTAGAGGAGCTGTGAACTTTGGAACTCCACCAGGCCTGGAGCACGGGGTTCTGCATAGCCCCGGAGCTCTGAGAACGCTTCCAAAGGGTCCCGGGCTCCTCAGCCCCACCCGCCAAGCATCAGGCATTCTGCATGCACACTTGACTTTGAAAATAACTCCAGTCCTTGCCTTGCTCCCTGGCAGACTAGATTATAGGATTAAATTTTCACCTCCTGGCTGGGCTATGGGGAAATCCTCTCTCCTCTCTCTCCTTGGGCATAAACAATCAATATTAAAGATTTTTCTCACTTTCTTCTCCCGTCTTTCTTTGGAGTTGTTCTTAGGCAGTGACTTTTGTTTTGCTAGCAAATCCTGAAAGAGAAACTAAGTCAAGACCCATCCCTAGGGACACTCAGGCCTCCTCTGTCTCCTGTTCTGTCGTCACCTGTGACACTTCTCCCCCTCTGCCCCTGCCATTTGGTAGGCGGAAAGCAGAGCAGCACAGGGCGACCAAAGTCAGAATCCTGAGTTTGCTTGGAGCTAGTGTTCAATCCCCCTCCCTCATAAACATGCAAATTACTGAGGTCAGTGAGACACCTGAAGTCCAGGTAAGCCTAACTTATTTACAGAATTCAGGCTGCATGATACACTACCTGAAACTCAGGTAAAAGTGGCCTTTTTAGATGGGAGAACCTGCTGGGTGGAGCTTTTGTTTCTAAATGAATGGGACAATCTCCTCTTCATGCCTGGCTGGAATGGAAGGAACCAGAAACACTCAGGGAGCTGGAGGCATGGTTCCTGGGTCACTGAAATAGCAGCCATGGTCCCGAGGCGGCTGAGAGTCACCGGCACTGGGGCTTCCTACAGACCCCAGGCTTCAGGGAGGGAGCCCTGGAGCCACATTCTGCTGGACTGCTGGAGGTGGGTGCATGAGCTGACCAGGGTGAACCTGCCTTTATCTCGCACCATCAGAAGGTACAGAGGGGTCGGGACAGGTTGCGGAAAATGGCCCCCTGGGAAACAATCCCTCCATGACTCACGAGGTTTTTTCAACCATAATTATTGAGGCTGGAGTGTGGGGACTGAGCAGGAGTTTGGGGAAGGGAGATGCGGAATGTCTCTCCACCTCCTCTAGCTGAGCCCTGAGAGTTGGGGATAGCTGCGTCCCTCCAACCTGCCCCCACTCCCATTTCCACTCCCCATCCCCGATGGCCATTATCTGGAGATGATGGCACAGAAACAAGAGCTTTGTTCTCTCCTTTTCCTGGGTACCTGCTGCTCCCATCAACCCACCTGAAGACTCACAGGCCTCCACGAGGGACATCACAGGCCCGTCGCCCCGGAAACGGGCAATGAGGTCAGGCAGCGTGGGCTTAATGGCTTCAGGCAGGGAAGGAGGGGGGTGGAGATCGAGGGGGCCAGGGTTCAGGGAATGGGGCTCAAGAAGGATTAGACCAGACAGAGGGAGAATGGAAATGCAACCAGAGAGCTTCCCAAAACAAGGGCAGCTTTGGAAGGCCTGGCTGCCACTGAGTGGCTAAAGTGATTGTCACTCGCTGCAGGAGCCGCCCCCTGCCCAGTGCCACACTCTGGAGCCTCACTACCTATTTGGAACTGGTTCTACTTGTAATGTGTTGGCTCAAAGGTTGGAATGGGCTTCTTAGGAAAACAGATTTCCTCCTGGCCTGTCCTTGGGGACTGAGCTTTCCTGATACCCATGGTCCCAAAGTTCAGCTCAATTTGAGTGTCATTTTCCCCTTGGAGGTAGGAGTGGCTTACAGGGGGAAGGGAAAAAAAGAACAGACAGAGGCAAGTTGGAGGGGGCGTCTATATGTCTAGAGGGTCAGGGTCTAGCCTGAGTGTGAGGACGGAGGACGAGGAGGGCTGATGGGGCCCCAGGAGGCAAGGAGAGAGGGCACTTCATAAATCACCAGCTCCCCTTTAAAAATAGAGTTTAACCTCCCTTAGCTTTGCTTTTGAATGTATTAGCAGTTTCATTTCCTTCGGTAATAACTCATCTCACTCTCAGCCCAGGGAGCAGCGCCGGCCCAGATGTGGCATTTACCTTCCACACTTTTCAGTGGTGCTTTTTCAGCTGTGTCATCTTCTGATCACTCTCAGCCCTGGCCGTACAACCCCCTGCATCCCCATGCACCCCATGGATGTCACGGAGCCCCTAGGTGCAGGCTGACCGACTGGAGGATAATATCCCAGCCTGCCTGGCGACCTGGCTGTCCTCTCCCCGCTGCGCCAGCCTGTCTGTTTTTCTCATGCTATTTGCACCAAGGCTCTTCAGGGCCGAGCCTTTCTCTATTGTGAAGAGAGACAGCTGTGAGTTGTGGTAAGATAGAGTCTTTCTGTTGGAGCCGAGATAACTACCACGGGCAGGGAACCGAAACCGTGTGCCAGGTTGGAGGGGGCCACAGAATCGGCTTAACTGGAGGATCTGAAAAGCTATTTCAATCCCATCGCCAAGTGGGAGACGGGCAAATGCCCTTCTGAGGAATGAAAGTTTCCTCCATTCTCTCTGCCAAGGGAAAAAGCTTGATTACCAAGCAGAGTGACGGTGCTTTGTCATCGAGAAAAAGTCCTGCCCCCAACTCCCTTCTCGCATCCCAAAAAGGACCCCGGCCTAGCCCCCAATCTATCAGGCTGGGAACGAGCAGGGGGCACTCCCTGCCTCACTAGCCAGTCCCCTTCTGAAATGATGAGGGGAGGGATTTTCCCCTAGAGTCACCTCTATTGTGACATTAGTCCGATTGGCTGGGTGCTGACTCTGCAAGGAGCTCCCCGAGTCACCTGCGTCCTCCTCCTGCTATTACGGCTCCCTCCTGCAGACAGCTATGTGGAGGCTGGCTCCAACCTCGACAGCAGTGGGTCCCTGGTTTGCCGCTCTGCCCAAGGCCAGACCAATGAACTCAGAAGTTCTGGGATGTCAGTACTGCTAAAGTGCCCAGGGGATTCCCACAGAGGCTGTGTTTGAGAATCACTGCCCTACAGCCTTGCTGCCGCAGTGCAGTCTGGGACCCCAACCTCAGCACTGCCTAGGACCTTGTTCAAAATCCTGGCTCTGGGTCCCACTCCAGGCCTGATGACTCAGAATCTGCATGTTACCACCATCCCAGGTGACAGTTAAGTTGCCACCACCTCCTTCGGCTCTATCAGCCCTTCTGTGCTATATGTGGGGCCACAGATCCCCAGGGAAGAGAGAAAGTGACACCCATCTCCCGCTTATCATCGATTTGCTCCAACTCAACCTATCAGAGAAAGGGGCTGAAGAAAAGGGGGTAGAGAGGAGTGGAGGGGACCTCCAGAACCAGCATGCCAATCACACAGCACATCAGCACCCTGAGGGCTTTTTGAACCGGGTCTGGGAGAGTCTTGCAACCCTGCACATGAGATTAAGGACTAGTGGTGAGGTTGGGGTCTGCCTATGCTCCAAATCCCCTCCTCCAGGCTAACAGCTCCCGTGGGCCCAGGCCTGGCTCAGGAAGTCCCCTGCAAGGAGCCAGGCTGGCAGAGTGACATCTGGTGGGGGCCCCTCCTCCTCTCAGCCATAGCCCCCGTTCCCTGCTGTTCCTTACCAGAGCCAGCAGCTGCGACTGGACTTGTGGGGCTCTTGCCACCTCACGCGTTTGTGTCTTATTTGTCAAAATCATAGCTCAGTGTCAGGACCGTAATGGCTGAGCATTTCCTCCAGATTAGTGCTGCTCTCCTGTTAATAGGCAACACCTGTGTTTGCTGTGGGCACAAAGGCAGGGGGAGGAGAGCGTAAGAAACGGCCCAACTTGTTCAGCTCAGCTGGGGGTCTCGGGCCACTGGGGGTCGCTCCTGAGCCACAGGTTGCTGCCTAGGCCTGGGATCTGCATCCCTTAGCCCCGGAGAGCTGCCTGGGAAGATGCATGGCAGATGCCATCCTGACTCAGCTGCCAGCTGGCTGAGCCCTCCGGACCTCCTATCGGGTCTGTTTCTATCGTGTCTACCATAACCATCACACGTGAAGATCTCTTATCTGCCAGTAAGCTGCCTTCCCCAGACGTTTGCCCCCTCCTCTCCAGGTTCCTTCTGGTATTCCCAAAACTGGGTTCCAAAAGCAAGGGAGAAAAGGACACTGAAACTGACACCCAGAGGTCAGAGTTCAAGACCAGGCTCTGTCAAGTACGAGTTACATGACCTTGGACAAGTCATGCACCTTATCTGAGCATTAGTAACTTCATCTTCCAAAATTGGGAAGAATCCAGCTTTGCTGAGTTGTGGTGGGAAAAAAAGAAATATGCTAAAGCTCCTAACACAGGGTGGGCATGTTGGAGGTGTTTAAATATGTATCCATTTTTATCTATTTATGCAATTAAAGTCTGAGTAGTTAGCCTAGTCCAACAGTTTCCAGACCAGGAGCAGCACCAGGGAACTTGTTAGAAATGCACATTCTCAGGTCCCAATCCAGACCAACAGAATCAGAAAGTCTGGGTGGGGCCCCATAGGTAATTCTGCTGCACACTCAAGCGTGAGAACCACAGGTTGTGATCCCAAAATGCTACACCTAATAAGCCATGAATCACTGTGAGCAACCTTCAAGGTCACATTGATGGAGGGGTCAGTAATGTGTATGAGAGCTCGCCAGAGAAAACACAATAGCAGACATAGCCCGGTAGGTAGGTAGGTTGGTAGGTGAGTAGGTGGGTAACACGGAACTGGCTCCCATGACGATGGAGGCTGACTGCAGGACTTCCCACGATCAGCCACCTGTAAGCTGCATGGAGACCTTGGAAGGCCAGTGGTGTATTTGGAAGACCTGAGAGCCAGAGAGCTGATGGTGAAGATTCTGGTCCAAGTTTGAAGCACTGAGAGATCAATGTCTCAGCTGAGGCAGAGTGAATTCAACCCCTTCTGCCTTTTCGTTCTATTGGGCCCCTCAGTGGATTGGAGGAGGCCCACCAAGCACTGGGAAGGGCCCTCTACTTTCCCTGATTCACAAATTCAAATGCTAATCTCTTCCTGAAATACTCTCACAGACACACCCAGAAATCCTGGTTAGCCAGCTTTCTGAGCATCCCATGGCCCAGTCAAGCTGACACATAAAATTAACCATCAGACAAAACAAATAGTAGGAAGAGCTGCTTGCACATCTATGGCATCTACCACATGTGAGGCGCTCCTCTGTTAACCGGCTTCATCTTCACAGCCACCCTGAGTGTAAGGCACTCATGTTATCCCCATTGGATAGAGGAGGAAGCTGAGGCAGCCAGAGGCAAGGTGGTAGGATCTGAACCCAAGCATTCTGGCTCCAGAGGCTGCGGGCGGGGCTTCCTCATGACGCACTGGAGGATGTAGGGAAATGGGGAGCAGGAGTCAAAGGAGCAGGAGCAAGATGGGGCAGACTGTGTTTGGGAAATCTAGACCCCGCAGCTACTTTGTGATGGAGCTAGGTCTAGGACTAGTGTCCTTTGATTCCCAACCCAGAGCACTTTTTCCTTGGACCTCCTCTTATTCTGGCTAGCCAGATGTCTCAGCCTCACAGTAGGCAGATGTGCACAGGGCTTGCTGGGCTGGGGCACCTTAGCAGCCAGGACCTGGAGGAATCAGAGGGGTCAAAGGTCAGAACCTGGTGTAGGAGGGTGTGTGCACACACAGCCACTCACAAGTTCTCCTGTGTTATACTCCTAGCTCCCTGTGTCTTTCGGTATGTTTATCGCTAATGAACATCCAAAGCATATCGGGTTATTATTTTTTCAACGTCTGTATTTCCCACTACTCTAAGCTCCATGAGGGCAAGGGCTACATCTGTCATGACACATGGAATCCCTGGCATGGCATGGCACCTGGCACACAGGGGACACCAGTTGCCAAATGAACAAACATGAGTATGCCTACCCTCCCCTGCACAGTAATTACTTATTTTCATGTCTGTTTCCCTTCTAGACCAAGGCCTCCATGAGGACACAGGCTGTCTTAGCTCTGTGCATATAGTCCCCAGAAACAGTGGCTGGTTTCTATGTGCTTTTGGAGTTGAACCCAACCAGAGTCTGAAGTCCAGTGGGTCCTCATGCCTGCATGGGGCAGCGGAACTGCTGGATCAAGAGTCTTCAAAACACAGGACTGGGTTTTCTCAAGTTTGTGTCGTCATGATGTACCCATAGATTATAACTCACTGAGGGTGGGACCCAGCATTTCATTTCCCGGTACCAGGACTGAACCAGGGCAACAGGCAGCTTAACCCACCCAGTGGAGAGGCTAAAGCTTCAGGGTAAATAATTGCTACGAAAAGGCTCCACTTAACCCTCTTTTTTGCAAACCTAAGATTGTGAGTCAACCCTCAATTAACCTCTCTTCCCAGATTCTGCTCAATGCAAAAGGTTGTTCTGAAGGCAGGGAAGCTGTTTTAGAATTACCTTTGTTATTGTATGAATACCAAACTAGAATAGGTCAGCACTCTTTCTGTGCCACCAGAAGTACGTTGTCACAGTCACCAGCTGAATGTACAATGCATGTCTCTCCCCAGTCCCCACCTCCCTCATCCACCAGGGCAGCTGCAGAGAGACATTAGCATTTTGCTTAGAGGCCCTATTAAAATGACGAGGTCCCTCTTCTCCCATCTCTCCCATTGTCTCCTGGCATTTCCTGTCGAACCCACAGGCCATCTTTGGTAGGCAAATGGTGCATCCTCAGACACAGGGACACACAGCAAGGCCCAGGAAGGTCTATTTTTGGAAAATTACTAAGCTCATATGGCAACCTTATTTTTATCCCGAACTTTTTTTTTTCCATGAGCTAATAGGCCAGTTGGCTCTGCTCAGGGTGCCTGCCAGGAAACAGGGGGCCAGGGGCGGGGGGATCATGAAGACCAAAGTGAGATGATGCGAATAGCTCAGGGCAGGTCACGATGCTAAGGGTTTCTGCTCCTCCAGGAATGCATCATGGAGATATTGATTTGCTTTGGTCTGTGCCTTCTTTATATTAATGAAGTAGCCACTTTGATATTCTCTGAAATGTTCCAGATATACATTCATTGACAGGGGACTCTGAGAGCTGCAGTTTCTCATCCAAGTAGTTAAGGTATTAATGGGCGGTGAGGAGGGGAATGGATGCAGGGGACGGATGAATAAATGATAACGTATCCACGAAGGAATATTATGTGGCCATTAAAAATATATATGTGCAAAGAATATTTAATGACATTGAAAATGCTCACAATATAATATTAAGTAATAAAAATAGGACTTAGAATTGCATGTTCAGTGTAAGCCACATAATATATGTTGAAAGGAATACAGCAAGGGTTTCCTTTTTTATACATGTCTGCATCTCCCCGTTCCCTGCACTGTAACTTTATCCCATCTAGTTTTAAATTTTTCATTATTTTAAAAGCCCCTTAAAGTACCAAATAGGAATTCTCCATGTAGAAATAAATTCTAATTATACAAAAATTAATAAATTCAAATTACATAGAAATGAAAGTTGTTCCCTGCCATAACCACTGTTAATCATTTGGTGTATAGTCTCCAAAGCATTATATATAATATCTATGTATAATATCTATGTACCTGTGCACATATGCATATACATGTACACACATGTATAATACTACACATACTATAAACATATAAGATATGTGTGTATATATGCATGTGGACTTAATAAAAGGAAAATGATGAGATATAATTATACATCTAGCCTGTTATTATTCAGATTATTTTATGTTGAGGACATCAGGTTATTTTTTGGATTAAATTCTTTTTCTTATTAAAATTTTTTTTTAAATTCTGAACACAGTCAGTCGACAGCCAGAGTCGAACACTGAACCACGTTTTTCCCCTGGCTCTCAACTCTACATGCCATGCTCACGCAAACACCTGTGACCATCCTCTTGCGGACTTTTTTCTGGCTGAGGGAGCAAAGGAGACACAGGCTGGGAGTACCAGAGAGCAAACGACGTTGGAAGCCCTCAGCCAATGTCGCTTTGCTGAGGATGACTGCCCGTCTTCCACCCCAGCGCATCTTCAACTTTGGTGTGCAGCAGAGTGACTCAGGGGGGCTGGGCTCCTAGAAGTTAGTGAAAGGCTGGGCCTTTGTATTTTAACCAAGATCCACAGGTGAGTCCCTGCTATGGATTGACTTGTGTCCCCCCAAATTCAGATTTAAAGTCTTAATCCCCAGTGTGACTGCATTTGGAGATAAGGCCTTGAGGGAGGTAATTAAGGTTTAATGAAATCATATCTTCCGGACTCACCTACCAAATAAATGACTTCTTCTGGAATCCTTATTTTGTCGGCAGAGTAATGGCTCCCCAAAGACGACTACGAGCTAACACTGTGAACATTCTATCTTCCGGGTAACGGGGACTTTGCCAGTGTGATTAAATTTAGGATCTTGAGACAGATGATTATCCAGGTGGGTCCAGAGAAGGAGGTGGGATAAAGGTCAGGGGTCAGAGTGACAAGGTCGCTTGGCAGGAGGGACCACATGCCAAGGAATGCAGGCAGCTCCGAGAAGCCGGACCAGGAAGGAGCAGATTCTTCCCAGGAGCCCTCAGAAAGGCACACAGCTCTGCTGACACCTTGATTTTTGCCCCGTCAGACTAATTTTGGACTCCTGATCTCCCAAACTGTAAGAAAAAAGATTTGTTTTAAGCCACCGAGTTTGTGGTAAGTGGTTACATCAGCCATAGGAAATCCATGCTCCTTATCTCCTGGCCAGCTTTGGGAGGAACCCACCCCAGGACCCAGGATTTCAGTTAATTGCTTTTTGTTCAGTATGGTGGCTCTATCATACCTGCCATCCACAGTAGGAGCTTTTCTACATATTTTACTCACTCGTATATTATTAGGAAAATGGTTATATGTGCGGGTGAGGGAATGCATTAGTCGTTGAATGCCTACTGTGTGCCAGGTACTGTTTAAGCATTTGGAGTACATCAGTGAGCAAAACAAATGTTTCCACCCTCATAGAGTTATGTTCTAGCAATTCTGGTTAGGGAAGGCAGATAGTGAATAATAAACATAAGAAATAGGTAAACTATGTAATTACATGCAGTGGAATAAAAGTGAAAGTCCAGCAGTGGAGGGAGATTGGGAGTGGGGGATGGGGTTAGAAGCTGAATTCATATTTAAATAATGTGGTCAGCGTCAGGCTCATCTGATTCATTGCTTCAGTACTCACTTAATTCACACTGACTCTGGGTCACGTTGTAAGTGCTTTTACAAATTTAAGGTCATTGAATCCTCATTTTTAACCCTATGAATAAATGTCATCACTATCCCCATTTTACAGATGAGAAGACTGAGGCACACAGAGGCAAAATAACCTTTGCAGTGCCAGGTGGCTAGTAAGCTGCAGAAAAGGGACTTGAGCCCAGGCAATGTGGCTACAGTCTGTCCTCCTATCCTCTGCACAAGGCTGCCTGGTATTCGAGTAAACACTTCAAGGCAATCAGAGGAGTCTCTGTACCACTCAAGTCTCTGTGGGAAAAGCAATCCAGGCCAAAGAATCATGCAGTGCAAAGTCCCTGGGGCAGCAGCATGCCTGGATTACGTTATCTGGCCACATTGGCAAGGCAGGCAGTGTGGCTGGCAGTGGCGAGTGGGCAGTGGAGTGGTCACGCAGACCATGTATATGGGGCCTTGAAGCCACAGGGTGGACTCGATCCTTGCTCTGGGAAAAGAGTGCGCTCTGCAGCGTCTTGGGCAGTGAGTGGCTGGCTCTGGCTGCTGTGTTTGAGAGTGGGCTCTTAGGAGCAGGGATGGAGCATGGGGACAAGCCAGAGAGGATGGTGGCTCAGCCAGGGTGGCAGCGGAGCAATGGAAAGGCAAGGACTCTGGAAAACTTGACACAGAGCAGACAGGATTTCCTGATGCATGGGATGTGGAAAGTGGGAGGAAGAGACACATCTGTGATGGCTCCGAGCCCTGGCCTGAGAAACTAACCAGGCGCAGGGCCTTGCTCTCCACCGAGACGCACGGAACGTTTGTGTGTTTGCCAACAAGTGGGCCAGCTCCCTCTGAGGATGAATCTCAGCACACCCCGTTGGAATGGCAATGACTGCCTCACCATGGAGCGACAGATGGAAGGAAAGGGCTTTCAAAGGTGGCTGCGGTAGAGATAAGAACACTTGCTCGATGCTTTCCGTATGCAACTGGTCAGCAGCCACTGAGTGGGCAGAGAGGCGACGCAGAGAGGCCAAAGGGCTCAGGGCCAAGGGCCAAGGTGACATCCTAAAGTCAGCCTTCGGAGTTAGAACGAAACATTTCCTACCTACTCCTGGTTGGGAGCTGGGGTAATGGTGCCATAGGATCCCAGCGTCCTCCCCAGCACCCACTACTGGGTCGCACTTTGCTTCCGCCCGTGACACATCCATATGACTGTATGTGAATGGCTCCAGCGTCAAGCCTCTGAGCTGCCATTGTCAGGGGCAGGAAGGGAGTCATTAATGATTTTTTAATTGGTTACACAGGAACCCTCAGAGCACCTGTGTTTCTTTGCAAGGGCAGCAGGAATGAGGAGTCTTCTTCAAGTTGAACTCCAAGCAAAAGATACACTTCATGCCAAAGAACTAAACCCCCTCCCCCACCCCTATCACCACTGAGCTCCAAGAACTCTGATTGTGGCAGAGAAAACACAGCCAGTGAAGACAGTCCAAACAGGACAAAAATAAAACACTCAGGGTAGAGAGACTGAGAGCTGTAGAGTCTGACTGTCACTGCCAACATTTATAGAACATATGGCAGGGACACAGAGCCTGTCAAAGCAATTAATCCCCTAAGGAACTCAGTACCCACAGAACAGACACTCCTCGAATCCATGAACAGGGACAAAGACTGAGCCACAGCGGGCCCCAGGCCGGAGCAGAAAGCCCAGTTCCAACTGCGGGCCATCAGATAACGTGGAGGCTCAGAGAAGGGCATCGGCTGGCCAGCCGGCACAGCCCCTTGGCTGTGGCTACCCCATCTCTGAGTGAGGAAGGCGGGGTCCTGGTAACAGAACCTACAACAGCCCTCTGGTTTCTTAGACCCAATGGGTTCATAGAGTAAACTCGGTATGCAGAGTGGAGAGTCTTTGATTGCTATTATCTGAATGTGTCCCCCCCAATCCATATGTTGAAATCCAAACCCCCAAGGTAATGGGATTAGGAGGTGGGGCCTCTGGGAGGTGATTATGTCATGAGGGTGGAGCCTCTATGAAAGGGATTAGTGCCCTGATAAAAGAGGACCTAGAGATTTCCCACTCTCCTCCTATCATGTGAGGAAACAGTGAGACGTCCAGGTCCCAGAAGAGGGCCCTCACCTGACCATGTGGGTGCCCTGAGCTCAGACTTTCAGCCTCCAGACCTGTGATATAAGTATCTGTTTTTGATAAACACCTCAGCCTACAGTGTTTTGTGACAGCAGCCCGAATGGACTGAGACAGTGGTCCTTAACCATTGCTTTCCAACTCCATGAAGCCAAGAGTCAAAGACCCCAATTAGCTATTGACATCTGTTCCTTCAGGTAGTCATTTGACAAACATTTACTAACCACTTTCTACGTCCCAGGGACAAAGTTCAGTAGTGAGATGTCAGGCATGGTACTTTCTCTGATGGTACTTTCAGCCTAAAGGGTGGGAGGGACCACTTTGACAATTCGAGTCCAAGTGCTCGTGTCCAGAGAGCAAAACCTGGGCAAGCAACCACCTCCCACACAGTAAGGTGCCTGGGACCACCCCTCTGGGTTTCCCCCTTCTGGAGCAATTCTTGTCTTTCCTCTGGAGCAGAGGTTGGACAAAGGGTGGAGATGCCTTTTCCCACCTGTCTACTGGATCCGGCAGGTAAACTGTAACTCTCCTTACTCATCCCCATTTCAACTTGTGAGAACATTGTGCTGGGGGAGGGCAGGACCTCGTGAAAGCTTTCTGTTAATCAGTTGCTCTGTGAACATATATCTATATAAGGTTTACTTTGTGCCAGACCTGTGCTAAACACTGTCATATAATAGGCTCTCAATAAATATTTGTGGGCCTCCAGGGACATAAACCTTATGAGCCTACCTGGGCAGAAAGCCAGCTCTCATCTCCAAGTATTTCCAGATACCTTCCCTTCAAGTGATGTCTGGGGGAGAGGGCAGTGGGCATGGACTAGGGCACCCAGGACAGGGAGGGATGGGACCTCAGGTGCTCCCCATGGTGTCCACACACACCTGGCGCTTACCTGACCTACTGTGGCCATGACATCTCTCCCACCCTGTTAGCCTCCCGTCCCTCCCGAGAAAACACTCCAGCCAAGGGCATCACTTGGTAAATTCAATCTCCCAGCCCCAGCTTTCACCCCAAGCCTGAGTCCTTCTCTCCAACCCTTAGGCCTGTTGGCTAAAGTGAACTTGATCTGCATTTCTGACCAGACTGTCACATGGGTCCCTAGTCTCTTGCTTCAGAGCTGATGGATCACAGCTTCGGGACAGGTGCCCAGCCTGGGCAGACCCACATACGTGCAGTCACACTCAGTTATAAATATCTATAGAGTGCAATACCAAATAATTGCGGGGCATATTTCACCCTGCCTGTTGAACACATTGCAAGAAAGGAATTGATCCCTGCTGTTTCATTTATTAGATGGTGTAATACCACAAAAATCGTTTCCACAATATCCCAAACTAAATCATTTATTCTTGACAAAAATCCAATAAAGAGCTCAATCCTTCTCCATAGGCAGATAAAGCACAGATTAATGGGGCTGCCTAGATCAAAAAATGCTGGAAAAATGAAAGCGAGATAGAGAGAGAAGGCCCCTTCCTCCTCCTCACTTCCCCAAGGCTGCCTGGGCTCAGGGTTTTATTACAAAAAAGCCGCCTAAGTATTACATGCTAATCCGTAAATCCCAGCCTAGTAAAATATGTGACGGATTTGTAAATTGTGCCCTTTACAAATCTGATTGAACTTTTTTTTCATTGGGAGTTTTGCCTTTCTCCTCTTTCTGTTCTCACATTTCCCCACCTCTCCCAGCAGCTCGGGGCCCTGCATTGGACAGTGCGGGTGCACTCAGCTCCTTTCCATGACCCTTTTTAAAAAAAAGATTTTATTTATTTCTTTTTAGAGAGACGAGAAGGGTGGGAGAAAGGGAGAGAAACATCGATGTGAGAGAAACATGAATCAGTTGTCTCTCGTACGCATCCTGACCAGGGATGGAACCCGAAACCTAGGTTTTTGCTGTGACCGGGAATTGAACCGGTGACTTTTTGCTTTGTGGGATGACGCCCAACCCACTGCACCACACCAGTCAGGGTCATGACCCCTCTCTGACTTGGCTTGTGGGGAGGGTGGAGGTTGTTGGCAGTGTAAGAGACTGAGAAAACCATAAGTCTTTTTTTGTATACTGTCTACAGGAAATCAGATTCAGGTGGGGTCAGGGCCAGGCGTAGCAGGTGTCAGAGGCCTGGGGCACACTTGCAGCCTAGTGTCAAAGTGGTAAAGGATTGTGAGGGTGGAGGTTATACCTCATCCCCAGTGGAGTGAGGAGGGGATCAAGCTGGTGATCCTCAGAGCCACAGACGGGCTGGTGGGAAGAGCCTTTGCAAGCAGATCTCATCTTGCCCATGAACTTGAGCCTTAAACTATGGTAAACCCCATGGCAGATTAGTCTCCAAGGTGTGTACTCATCCCACACTCTCCTCTGTGTGAGCTCCGTCTAGGAGACCAACAGTCTCGGTTTGTGAGGAGCTGATGAGGTCCCCAAAGGCAGGACGTTCAGTGCTAGAACCAAAGAAATCCCTGGCAAACTTCTCTACCTCGTCCGCCGAAAATTTCTGATCTGCCTGTACTATAAGAAGACCTAATTGCTCAGGCCAGCTTTTAGCTTTCTTTGCCTCACACCACTTCCTTTGCGGGGTTTGGGTCCAGGATCTCTGGCCTACTAACTGTGCACACTGGCAAGTTCCGTAGCCTTTCTCAGCCTCAGTTTTCTCATACAGAAAATGGGGTGGGAATCCCTACCTCGTAGAACTGCTGTGCAAATTAAAGAGATAATGCAAATGAAGTGATATTGCTGTTATTGTCATTGCCGTCATCAGCATTGGAACACATTTCCTCAGGTAAGGCTGTGAAATGAAGGAAGAGAATGGTGCAAGGCCCTCCTGGAAGGAAGAAATGACATCCTCCCCTCGCCAGTTCACAGCCAAGGCAGTCCTTCACCTCTGTAACTTGAGACCTGGCGGGAGCCCAGATGCAAGTCTTTAAAGAAGCCGCTAAAGCAAGCAGCTGGGAAGCAGATGGTGGGCTGGGGACCAGGTCTTTCTGCTTGGCGCTGTGCCTTGCATAGTTGTGATCCTGCGGGGCTGCACCCCAGCACCCCAGGAAAATGACTGCTTCCTCTCCTTAAAGATTTCCAAAGGCAGAGGAAAGGGGAGTTGGGATGGTTGTCGTGGCAACTCCACCCCAGTTAGGCCCGGCTCAGGGCTGGAGAGAAACACTAAGAGGGACAGGCTCAGGGGCCAGCGGTCTGTAATGTCTTTTGCAGGTTTCTGAAAAGTGTGACAAACCAGCAACCCTCCTGAGAATGAGAGCACTGTTCCCCCTGGTTCCTGCTCACTTCCACCTCTGCCCCCGAAGCAATCGTCCCGAGTGATGACTGCTAGGGAGTTCTTTCTGCCGGTTCACCTCCATCCATTCAAAGCAGAAAGGGTGCATTTGGCACTAGATGTAGAAGTCTCGATCCAGACGCTGTCCCTGCAGATCCGATGCATTTCCCAGGTCACAGGAGCACCATGTGACATCACAGTTTTGCTTAAATCCTGAGATGGACCTCCTGCAGTTCCCCAGGTGCCATAAGGATGCAGATGGAGGAGAGTGAGGGATAGGGTTAGGTTCAGAGGAGATAAGAGCCTCTTGGTTGGTTCCACAAGAACCACAGAAAATCCAAAGTCTCTGGAGAACAGAAAGCAAGAACAGAGGCTGCAATGAGCAGGTGATCCAGTCAGTTGAAGAGCAATTTGTGGATAGGGCACTTGCTTCCCAAGAATGTTCTAGAAAAAAGTGGGGCCCCCATCAGCTGGGTTTCCAAAAGCAGCAGGGTGGACCATGTGACCTCTGTCTGGGCCCACAGAGTTGAGACGCTGCTGTTTTGTCACCGGGAACAACTACTCTGTGCTCTCTCCGCTTCCCTCATTAACCTTTATTCCTCTGGTTCCAGTTGAGGTTTAATCCTATTTCCTGCATTTGAGGTATTTAGCCTGGCAACCCAGAGAACCACTCCTTTGTACCTTTCCCAGGCCCTGTCTCAGCTGAGAGAGTGCGGAGAATGGCCCCCTGCAGCGCTTGCCCTGGATAGAGCGCTGTCTCCTGCCCCCTTGGTCCTTGGTGTCAATGCAAAGATTCAGGTTATCCTAGCTATGGGGTGGTAGTGCCGGTGGTGAGGAAAGCAAAGGATGGGGCAGTGTGGGGTAGGGACAGTCCCCTGAGCACCCGGGTGTGTGGGTGCGCATGTGCACGTGTTTGTGTGTGTGTTCGTTAAACAACAGAGACATCCTCTTTTGTGGACTCGGGTTTAGAGGAAAGGACTGCATGGAGATGCTTTTTTGGCTTTGAAGAGGGGTGGCATGACAAAGGGGATGCAGAAGAACTGGAAAAACGAAGCTCCCCATTAGGTTGGATATGACGTGGTGCCTATCTCTCCACCCACCATTCAAAAGGCCCAAGTTGTCAAGGCATGGAACTGGGAGGATGTCTCAGGAGATGACACAGCCTGGGGTCTGGAAGCCCCTTAGTCACTCCATGGGCTGTCCAACTCTGGTCTCCACAACCCACCCCCATGATCCTCCCACAAGTCCTAAATTCATAACCCCACAGATGTGGGTACTTGGGCTCCAGCCAGCCCCTGTAGGGCCATTGGTGTGATGGGTTGAGGGACGGGCGGGAGCAAACCCAGCAGAGTCAGGGTGAGCGTTGCAGTAACCCCTTATTTATTGGGCTCCTCCAGCCCCATATTTGCTGGTTCTACTCAATATTTCATTCCTGTTGCACCTGCTCAGGCAGCAGGCTGCAGGCGTTTTTTGATAAATGGATTGAAAGGTTTGTCTAGTTCTGCTGAAGCTTCTATAAGTGCCTCTGTATCTTCCACTGAAATTATATTGCCCAACTTCCTACAGTGATTTCTCTCCCCAGTGACTCCTCTCTCCCTATTTGCTAGCTCTCGTGCACTCTCTCTCCTCCCTCTCTATGCACGCGCACACGACATGCAAAGACGCACATATCTGTGCACTCATGCACTTACCTGCATACAGGATCACTCAGGCACTGATGTGCAAGAAACCAGAGAGTGAATCTACCCATTGATAAGGAAGTACAGGCATGCACGCGGCATACAGCCTCACATGCACAAACGCAGATACAGTGAAATCTTCAGACCACCCTTTCCACGCCCATCGGGTCTCTGAGTTCTGAATGATTGACCTGGGAGAGAGCTGCAGAGACCGGGGTCACCCAGGGCAAGGATAGAGCAGGATGGGTAGACTCCAAGAGGAGAAGCATGGTGCCCAGAGATCCCTGCCCTAGTGCCCAGCGAGGCTCCAAGGAGCCCTCCCACCCCACCCACTGGCTACCTCCCCCTGCTTCCTCCTTTCTCGTCTGCCTGCCCAGCCCTGGCGGCTCCACCGGGCCAGCTGGAGGCTTTATCCCAACCACATCTGAAACAGCTCTGGAGCTGCTGAGCCTGGCCGCCAGCCTTTTCCATAAATAACTTGCTGGGCCTGGCTCCTTGCCTTCCTGGTGATGTCATTGGCCACTGGCCCAACTGGTGAGGTCACAGGCTTCCCTTTCCTCTGCGCTCCCTCCCGGGTGGAGCACGAGATCCTCTCACAGAGCCTGTCTGCACCCCATCCTGTTCCAATCCAGCCAGGCAGTGGATGTTGGTTCACCATCTGGGACTGGCTGCGTGGTGGTGCCAGACAGCAGCCTTCTCCCTCCTTATCACAGTTAACGAATAGCCTCCCAATTTTCCTTCTCCCAGCTCGCTTCTCCCCTCATCTTGACGGAGTTTCCAGGTGACAGCAGACTCTTGCACTCTGAGAACTGTGGTGAATGTCTGGCACCTCCATGGAGCCCAACCAGGTCCAAACCCTGGCCTCCCCACCAGCTAGCTGTGTGACTCCTGACAAGCTGCTTAACCTCTCTGTGCCTTCGTCTCCTCATCTTTAGTTTAGAGGTAATAATAGGACCTATCTCCAGGGTTGTTGTGAGGCTGCCATGGGCTCATGCATGTAAAACAGTGCATTCGTGAGCAGGGAATACACTGATTCTGGGAGCACAGTTCTGCAGACATAGACAATAGAGCAAGTCTGTGTCTGCGGAGGGGAAGGACCCTAGCTTTTTCTGTTATCAGATATGTGATGGGCAGAAGTGTGGGTGGTCTCCCCTCCACAGCTCACAATAGCTGTCATTTTCCCAGTCCCCTCACTCTGTGCCGATGGTGTCCTCAGATCAATCCCAGAAACATTGCCTTGGTGCTAGAAGGGGGAAGAGCAGTGGGGTTGGACATGCTTTAGAAGCAGCTTCTGCAGGGCGTGCTCTGAGGCCCCGCCCCAACCCCACCCTGCTATCACCTCCAGCAGAAGGAACCTGGCTCCCTCCCTGGCTGGCTCTGAAGTCACCAACACAAACCAACACCCTAAGACACACCTTGACCAGCCAAAAAGCCCTCGGCCATTCGTCTCCAGATGTGTGTGTCGGGGGAAGCTCACTGAGGTGGCCATGGGGAGGTGGACCATCGGTGCATCCAAGAGTAGAGAAGTTTTACTCTGTGGTTTTCTATGTCGGTCCTGTCCTAACAGAAGCCGTAAGTCACATGTGATGGTGAGCAGTGACACTGGGCTATGCTGTCCTCCAAGTGTAGATTACACACTTAATATAAAATAAGAATAGCTTATGAAAAATTCCTTTTAGTTATTACATTTTGACACAATGGTATTTTGCATCCATTGAGTTAAATAAAATATACTATTAAAATTAATCTCACCTGTTTTTTGTTTTTATATTTTGGGGATATATATATGTATACATATTTTGTTTTGGTGTTTTTATTTTTGTTTTGTTTTTACCTTTTCAATGTGGCTACTAGAAAGTTTAAACTATGTAGGTGGCTTACATTATATTTCTGTGGGGCAGCGCTGATCTGCTATCTTGCTGGGTTCTGAAAAATACCCACTGTTTTCCCATCCTGGGCTTCTGACGTGGTTAGCATTGTACCTTCGGAAGCCAAGGGCAGCTGTCTTCAGCTGCAATATGCATCCCCCCACCCCATTCAGTGTTGCCAGTGAGCAGGGCAGCTGAGCAGATATTCTTGCCTGGCTTCCTCCCCCTACGTGGTCTCTGCTTGCCCACTGCCCAGCATCCTGATCTCAGCCTTACCTATTTAAGGGGAGGCTCCCCAAAGTTGGCTAGGACACTCCCAGGACAGCAGCCTCCAGTGCTAGGTGGTCCCTCTAGGTTTGTTGTCACACCTCCATGATTTTGCTCACCTTGGAACCCCTGCCTAGAAATTTTGCCCCTCTCTTCACTGATATGGGTCTTATTCATCCTTTAAAATCTAGGTCAGAAGTCACCTCCTCCATGAAGCTTCCCCAGATCTTTTCAATAAACAAATCACTCTAGGCCATCATAAAACTTTGACCCTGAACTGAAACTATTTATCAAAATTTGCCCTGACAGAAAGCACTGTGTGACAGCCACTTCTGTGAATATAAATCCTCAGAACAACCTTAGGAGGGAGCTACTCCAATTATGCCTATTTGCTATGTGAGGAAACCTAGGCACAGAGAGATGAAGCATCTTGCCCAGGATGGCAGAGTTTATAGCAGAGGAAGCAGAATTCCAGCCCATGGGGTCCAGTTCCCTGGACATGTCTGATGGCCCCGTCACCATTAGCACAATTCCTGGTACCTCCAAAGCACAAGAGAGCCTTGGGAACAGGACCCCAGTTTATCACTATAACCTCCCTGCCATCAAGCCAGGTCCTGATATATAGTCGGTGCCCGATACATGTGACCTGAATGAGAGCAGCATCGAGTTGTTGGCTTTTTAAAGCCCTCTTCTGACTGTGCTTTGAAATCGGACTCTGGTGCCCACACTTCCGGTTGGCTGCCTCCCACCCCTCACTCCATCTCCTCCACTCCGCTTCCCCTGCCTCCCCAGGGTCCTCTCCATGCCCACTTCAAACTCAGTTACTATCCTGCGACCTCTGCCAGCTGGGAATTAATTCCCCCGGTTACCACTGCATAAAAACTAAACTCTCTTTTTATGGTCTCTCCATGCTTGCCCTTCCCTTTTATGCAGCTCCCTCCTCACTTCTAGGGAATAAATAAATGCAGTGCAACTTTGATGAGCCTTGATCAGCTCTAGGCCTCAGGGCTCTGTCTAGAGTTACCCAGGACCTCAGCTTCAGTCGGGGGTCAGAGGCAGGGGATCAGCACCACCTCAGCGGACGGGCACCTGAGCCTAAAGCTCTCTGTCCCAGGCTCCCTGGGTCTTCACCCACCGGGCACAGCTCCCCTTGTGGTCCTCGGCTGCCCCTGCCTGCCACAGGCTCCCTCAAGAAGCAGCTGTGGACCCTGTGCTACACCCTCTTCTCAAATGTCTCCAAGCAACCCCTCAACTGGGATGCAGCTGTCAGCACCTGGAAGAAATGCTCCCACGTTTCAGGAACGGGTCAAGCCCCAGAGCAGACAGAGGCTGGGCCTGTGGACACAGGGTCTGTGGTGACCCTGGGGAAGTGAGGTGCCCCTCCCCAGGCTCTGCACAATCTCCCCCCTGCTCCTGCCCACCCACCCGGGACCCGGCCTCCGTGCTTCGGCCTGCTGCCATGGAATCAAAGGCCTGCAGTGCCTGATGACGTTTCCCTTTGGGAAGGCGGAGAAGTCTCTGTTTTCCCAGTTCCCATGGAAAGATCTGCATGAAGGTCCAATGAATACTCTGTTGGATCAACCCCATTTTGCAAAGAAACATCCCTGTCTACGGTTGTCTTTTTAAAAAAATTTTCCCTATATAGTAAAGGATGACTCACACCAAAAATCAAGGGCCTCTTTCCCCCTCCTTTCTAGCTTTCTTATGTCTGAATCCCAAGGCGAAAAGCCACCTCGATTGGTCAGTTGCCTAGTGAGTACACCCACCTGGATCCACGAGGATGCCATGGTTTTCCGTCCCAGCACTCGGAAATAGGAGTCCCTTCACTGCCTCCAGCCCGGAGCTCCTGTGCCACCTCTGCTGGACCCAGACACTGCTGGGGACAATCAATTGTTCTCCTGCCTGGGAATCGTGGGGATTGCGGGGAGGAGGTATTGGGAGGGTAGACCCTGGGGAGGGGTGCCAGCAATGGACACTAAACATTTGTCCATTGTTTGTCTGAAATTCCCATGTATTGAGGCATCCTGTTGGGGACCTGGCAACCCTAGCCCTGAGCCATAGGCTCAGGTTCACAGAGTGGGTTGGGTGTGTGTGTATGTGTGTTGTGTGACTACTCCCCACCTGTGACTGTGTGAAGTCTTCACAGTGAGACGGGTAGGCCTCGGGCTCCAGGACACGCAGCTCAGGCTGGTCCAGCTCTGTCCTTGCATCGGAAGGACAAAGCCCCCTCTTGTTCTGTCCTCCAGGACTCCCAACCATTGCTGGCTCACTCTTGCCTACATTAAAGGGCCCGTCACCCCCTCTCCCCAACCTGAATCTACTCTGCATTCTCAGGAGCCTTTGTGGGCTCCGTTCTCCTGTTATGAGTTAGTTTCCGTGTGTATGTTTGGCTCCAGGGATGGCGGCTTTCAGGCCAGTTGGTTACTTTCAAGCATGTCTTTGAAGTCCAATCAGCCAGCTCTGCAGCCGCTGCCACCCTCAGCTCAGCTCGGCAGAGAACCCTGCTGTTAGGGTGTTTCTATATCTGGGCCTTTCCAAACACTACACCCCCGTCCTGCTCCTCCCCACCCGCCATGAAAATGTTCCTGGAGATGGAGGCAGCTATATCCGAGATAATTGCTTAATTAGGGGGAAATTACTTAAATTTCAGCAGCAGCAGCAGCAGCCACTGGGCCATTCTGACTATAAAAGCCTCTAAAACTCAGCTCTCTTAGAAAGGAGATCACTGCCCACTCAACACCCACTCCCTCTTCTCCAAAGGGAAGGGAAGGGAGGATCTGGGGTGGGTGTCATAGCTGGGGTCGGGGACCCTTTGGCACCCACACTCACACAAGCACACACACCTATGCGCACATCACCTTCAGCAGCATCTCAGCTGGTCTCTGCTAGACATTGACGAGGCTGTGGCTTTATCAAAGGCCAGGGGCCGCACTTCTTGGTAAAGGGTCAGAAAGTAAATATCGCAGGCACTACAGGCCATACCACCTCTGCTGCAAATATGTAGGTCGGCTCTTCATGCATGAAAGGCATGGACATACGTACATAAATGAATGGGCATGGCTGTGTTCCAGTACAACAGATTAGGCCCATAGACCAGTTGCTGACCCCACCCCCATCAAAGGCTAATCGTTGCGGATGCAGCTGGTGGGACTGGCTTAGGTGGTTCTTGGTGCAATGGAGCAAGGAACTCTACAAGCAGTTCACACCCACCACGGGCCCAGGCAGCTCTGAGGAGTGACTGTGCCCAGCTGCTTCGCTGGCCTAGTCACAAATATGGGCTTTGAGAGGGGAGAGTCCTGGTCTCCAGCCCTTGCTGTGTGATTTTGGGCCAGGCGCTGAACCCTCTGAGCTTCTGATCCTCTTCTCCAGATTTAGCATAATAATCACTCCTTCCTCCCAGGGTCGTAAGTGGAAGGGGGCACATTAAGCTGTGTTTGGTCTGCAGTAAGCGCTTAGGGGTGTCAGCTTCTACAAGTGGTGTGATAGTGAGTTTTTGTCTTCATGTTTGGCTCTCAGGAGAGTCCTTGCAGGAAGGATTAGAGTTTCTATCCCCTCTCCCCCTAAACGTATAATCCTATCTTTTCTTCTGATTGTGCTTCCCGGGGACCACTGAGCTCTTCCAAAGCAAGTGGAAAGTTACAGGGTGGGCTCTGCTGGTCAGCAGCATCTCTGGCCTCCCTGCTGCCCTGAGCTGACTGCCACCCCGTAATGGCTGCCCTTGCTTTGTTGTTCTGCAAGGATGCTGTCGTGACAGGGAAGGGCGGCTTGCCAGGCTGCCTCCAGGGGGCACTAGAGAGCAAGCACCAGGACGCCTGCTCCTCAAGGTACCCAGTCTTTCTGCACTCTGTTGATTCTCTCCTCTCTTCCCAAACTGCTTCCTGTCCTCCAAGTGTCCTCTAGACAGGACCACCAGCCAGAGACACTCTCCTCTACCCCTGGGAACACAAGCAGCCTCCTCTTCAGTTGTCATGAGCTGGGGAGAATCCTCAGTCTGAAAGGAGGAGCCAATGAATGTCACTGGTCTTTTGAATCCAGATGTCTCTGCTAATGTGGGTACCAGAAAAGACAGTGCATGCCAGCGTAAGGGTCAGCTGCTAAAAGTGGGGCAGCCTGGCGGGGAAGAGAACAGGAGCCCCAACAGTGACAGTGTTGCAATGAGTGTAACAGGACAGACTATGACGGAACTTGGGGTTACAGGGTCAGAAAGTATGAAAGAAGAGCAGCTCAGGACTGGGATCCCGGGGGTCAGGGGCGGGCAGATGCAAATGCTCAGGAATGAGTGGGTTGTGGGCATGGAGATCTTGCAACTGACCCCAAAGAGGCCACTGCACTCGGAATGCTTCTGGGAGAACAGTCTTAGCCACAGATAGCAGTGCTGGGATTGAGACCGGCAGAGCCCTGGCCTGGAGCAGTGTTCGTGCATATTATTGTCCGGCCGACAAATACACAGGCACCACCGCACTGGTGAGTCCCCACCCATGGGAGCTGAGGCCTGTGTGCTTAAACTGCAACTACGTGGAGTCCAGATACCAGCTTCCCTTAAATCACAGCAAAATAATTTGTGTACATTAAATGAACTGCTCCATGGGTCAGACTGGCAAGAACACAATAGAGGAGGAAGGAACAGGACCAGGTCCAGGGACACTAGTGGCCTTGGAGACACCGGGAGCAAGCACCAGGGACTTGGGGAGGTAGTAGCTGTTCAGCTTCCTTAGCTGACAACTCCTGGCCACATCGTCCTGGAGTCTGTTTGCTACCCCCTCCCACCCACAGCCTCCTGCCCTGTTCCTGGTCTGCCGCCAGAGCAGATGAAAACACCGCCTACTGCATCCCTCCCAGGAGATGGGGAGGAGATCAGGCTGTGCCCAGGCTTTGGGGCTGGGTCTGAGCAGGGTTCATGTCAGTAGGGAAAGGTCCTGGATCGAGGCTGTCCATTTTGATGCTACTGGGCCTCGGCTGCAAATCAGGGGCCAACATCAGAGCACTTCAGCTGGGTTGCTGCATGACCGCACAGAGTGAAGCAGATTTTTCTCCCACCTGTGCTATTTCTGGGCCAGATCTGCCTGACTTACTGCCCTTGCATAGGCCTGACCTTCCTATCCAGTCCCATCTGCAGCTGCACCCTCCTCCTGTACCTGAGGCCTGACTGAAGGCCGGGGAGTTTAATGAGCCCCCAAGTCCGCAAGCTGAGCAGGAACTCTGACCTTCTGGCCTTGTTTCCCGACTTAAGCCTGCCCGTGTCCCAGTTCCAGCTCCCTGCTCTGTGCTCTTGCCTCTGTCCATCACCTGCTGCTTCAGCAAACTCAAGATCATATCATGATTCTGCTCCCACCCCCCACGGCTGGGCCCTACGTCTCCCCTCACCACCATGTGGGTCTGCCCACCTGCCCGCCTATCTGCCTGCCCACCTGAGGGATCTATTAAGCCCATTTCTCCATCACCTTTCATTTTATGACAATTTTTTCCAACTGGTCTCTTTGCTTCCAGCACCTACCCCCCATGCCAAGCCTGCAGCACAGTGATTTTCAAAGGCTAGTTTCTTCGAGACCAGCAGCTTGTCAGAGACGCAAATTCCAGTCCTGCCGAATGAGAAACTGTGGGGTGGGGCCCCAGTGTTTCAATGGGCCCACAGGTTGGGAATCACTGTGTCTAGCACAACCGCCCCACAACTTCCAGAGTGTTCTTTCTAAAACCCAATCCAAGTCCTCTCATTCTCCTGCTCAGCAGCAGTGGATAACTCTCTCGTGCCTTCAGAATTAATTTTTAATTAACTTCTTAAGCACAGTGTTGGAGGCCCTTCACCATCTGGCCCCAACTTCCCTTTCCAGCCTCCTTTCCTCCCACTTTCTCTTGGCCCAGCCCCTTAAGCATCCAGCTGTTCCCTTTGACGGCTGAAGGGCTTGTTCAAATGGGGCCTCTGTGAAGCATTGCCCACCTGCCTCGTCCTCCTGGGGGGTACGCCCCTCAGTGCTCTGAGCCTCCTTCCTAGCAAGGGCTCCAACATGCTATACATGCCTGGAGACACACCGGCCTTGCCCATTCACAGCCAGCCTCTGGACGTAGCAATAACGGTCTTCTTCAGCATCATGTCCTCCGTGCCAGGCACTGGGCTGGGGTAGGATAGTTGCCAATACGTATTTATTGATGAAAGGAACAAATCTAACTCTTTATCTACCAGCGCCCCACCCCACCATCTCAATCCATTGCCCACCTGCCTAGGCTCTTAGGGTCTCATGAGACCTCTCTTGATCCCTCCTGTATTCCTGTGTGTCCATCTGGACCAAGACACTTTCCAGTCCGGTCATTCCACAGCCAAATGAGACATAGGAAGAATGAGGGACGGGGGCCTCCCTGGGCACCATTGGGCTAGTGCAAATCTCTTCCCCATCACAGGGGCGGGCCAGGGACTATCTCCTTGCAATCCTTCAAATGTAGGAAGGCCGAGACATGGATACTTCAAACCAGCAACCCACCTTCCTGTTACTTGACTTGAGACGCCAGGATAGGGTTGGGGGGGCGGTATTTATTTATTTTGCCTATGTGATTTTCTTTTTCCACTAGATTTACCTTCCTAATTATGTCTGCTTACACCGGTCTTAAAATGTGTTTGTATTCCCTAAGCGCATGGCAACTGATATAAAATGGCAAGGTGACCGGAGGCAGGGTAGCCCAGAGGTTGGGCGGGTGGCTGAAAATCATCGAAATTAAGCCTCTGCCTCGACCTGCAAAATGAACAATTCCCAGGTAAGTAATCAAGAGTTGTAGTAATTTTTTCAGTGGGGCCTTAGCGATCTAATTACCTTCTAGGGGATATTTTTGACCCGTTAACAAATTCAATCTTTAGGTGTGTTTGGCAAGTGCATTGAACCAAGATACCGCACAGTGTGGCTCCTGCCGGCTGCTCAGGCCAGGTGGGGGCGCAGCAGCAAACTCATGTCCCCTCTGTGGCGCCGCCCTTTAGGACTTGGCCCAGGCCCCTCGCTGAGCCCGGACATCCCTCCCACAGAGGGCCCTCCGGTGTCTTTCACACTCCCAGGTTGGAGACCCTCCATGAAGAGAATGTACTGTCCTTGCCACCTCCTACAGTTCAGCTGTGTCACATTAGATCTCAATTATGATTAAGCACACCCACACCAAACCCAGGATGATACTCAGGAAAACAGAGCACGCCTGGGGGTTCCCCTCTGTAAGTGAGAGCAGTGTACCCATCTTCAGCTTCCATCTCACCTGCCCTGGATGTGATGTGATGGAGACAAGCTTGATACTGTCTCCCCAAACCTGGTGCTCAGGTTGCCTAGCAACTCTGACAGGCGGCCAGCCTAGCCAATCACCTGTGGCTGCCAACATCCACCTGCTTCCCAAGCTAGAGGGATCCTGGAAACCAAGCACTACCCCCACCCCCTGCCATACCCACCACCTCTCAATGCCACCCACCTCTTTGAGGTCCCTAAACAGACAGGCACAGTGACCAGAGTTTCTCACCTCACCCTCTGCTCCCACCTGAGGCCCATTCTGTGGCTTAATTTGTGACATTTAACATAAATAGTTTTCTATTCCCAGCTGACCTTTAGTGGCTTTTATCATCAGCTGTGGTTCCTGGCAGCCATACAAGAGCTGCTGTCTGCTGCCTCAGTCCATTCCAACAGAATGCCCCGAGGAGGCCCCACAGTTTTCGCCACGTGAAGTCTGGAGACCCCTGGGGATGTCTGCCCAGACGTGAGCCTGCCACTCTCCGCCTGGAAATATCATTACGTGTTTCAATTAGGATTAGTGGGGAAGTCAGTTATTAAGTGGTTAGTTATTATGGTAATAGAGACACTCCACATTAACTGGAACCGGCCGCACTCGCCTTCCTCTAATGGCCACCTTTTAAACCCCGAATCCCTCCTGACGTTCAGTGGCAAGTACAGAAAGATAGAAATGGGAGGGAGGGCACGAGATGCGGCGGGCGTTATACCCCTTCCTCCCTGCCACCCCCCACTCCCCTCTCCCCGCAGACACCATCCCCAGGAGAGGACGTGCTGGAGTGACACTAACAAACCCCCCACCTGAAACCACAGGTCACATCTTCATACCACCAGAAACAGAAGCCATTGTCAAAGCCAGCGCCCACTGCCACGAAGCCCCCTTCAGCACGCTCTCTCCTGCTCAGTGACGGGTGGGCTGCCATCGCAGGGAGGGTCTTACCAGACTCCTTCTGCAGAGGCTTGCGTTTGGGCAAAGGCCCTGCAGATACTGAGGGTACGGACAAGTGTCAGAGACCCCTAGGGGAGCCAGGCTCTGGCCTCATCCTTCCAGGAAACCCCAGGCAAGTCACATGATGTCTCAGGTCCTCAGCTCCTCCCTGTGTACTGAAAGTCTGAGTCAGGAGTTTCTGACCTTTGCCCTGCTCCATCTTGCCTGGTGGACATGGCATTCCCTGACCGGGGTGCTGGTCTGCTATGGACCCAGCTGTGTCTGCCCAAGGTCCTGCTGAAGTCCTAAGCCCTCAATGGGATGGTATTTGGAGGCGGAGGCTTTGGGAAGTCATTAGGTTCCATGAGGTCATGAGGGTGGGGCCCCCATGATGGCATCAGTGCCCTTATGGGGGGCTTGCCACCCCTGCCCCCGCACTGCGCAAGGAAGAGGTCATGTGAGCACACGCAAGATGGTGGCTGCCTACAAACAAAGAGAAGAGGCCTCAGTATGAAACCTACCTTGCTGTACCTTGATCTTGAACTTCCAGCCTCCAAAACTCTGGGAAAAAAGATGTCCATCACTTAAACCCCCAGTCTATGGTATTTTGTTGTGGCCACCCGGGCTGACTCAGCCAGGGTTCACTGCAGCAGAAGTTCTCACGTCAGACAGGCCTGTATCAGGGTCCGGAGGTGGGCCTGGGATCCTGCTCCTCCCTCTCCTACCGATGCCCAGTGATCTCTGTCTGGAGGAAATGCTCCCAGAGGTGCCTTCTGGTCTTGCTTTCAAACACTCCTCTCCAGCCATCTCTTTCTCCTCCTGACCTGGGCTGGGCCACAGGGAGCAGGCCCGCAGCCACCTGCGCGGTCAACAGCTGTGCTCATAATCCTGCCTCCAGCCCTTTCTAGCCTTGTGACCAGAAGCCACAGAGCCACCGAGCCTCAGTTTCCTTATCTGATAACATCTGACGAGGATTAACAAGACAGCGCAAGAGAAGCACTCCACGTGGGGCATGTCACGCATTAAGCGCTCAAGGACGGGATGTTATTGTTGCTATTATTGTAAAGATTATCAGAAGGGGGGAGGAAGAAAGGAAAAGCCTACAATGGCTTCCTTTTGCTTGAGATCTGATGGGTATTTAAGGAGGGGAAGGAAAATAAGGCAGAGACCAAACAGGGGATGAGAAGGGACAGAATGAAGACAGCTAGGATGGAAAGCAAACGAGAGCGAGCGAGCGAGCGAGCGAGAGAGCGAGCGAGAGGGAGAATACAAAGTTTTCTAGATCAGGAAGTGGTGTGCCTGGTGGGGCCGGGAGGTGGCCGAGGGAGGCGTTTAATTTGTTTCCTCCCGCTTAGCTGTGCCAACAAAAAAAGAATATGAATCCGAGGAGCCCAGACAAAGCTGCGGAGACTCAGTGCTGACAAGCAGCTTGGTGAAGGCGGCAGAGGCAGGCTCGGGGCCCAGGGAAAATTATCTTTCTAACCACTACCTTGGTACCATAATTGCCTTCACACAGCAGCTCTGGCTCTTGGGGGAGGGGCTGCTGGAGAGCCACTTGGGTTGATTCCTTTAATCTTTTGACACCGCCTGTCACAGAGGAGTGTGTAATTAGGACGCAGTCTACCTCCCCAGCAGCCCTAGCTGCTCGTGCCTTGGAAGATGAGAGCCAGTACTGCCTGGGCCCCTGGAATGGGCTGGGCTCTTAATTGGCACATTTGCTTCTCTTGGAGTCTGTGCTGTTTTTCTAGGGATGACACTACTGCCCAGACCTCAGAAGCTATCGGGGCAAGTACTCAGAGACCTCCAAGGGACCAGGGACCCTGTTGTCGTGATGATGTTTTTTGGGGCAGGGTAGATGGTAAAACCACGTCCAGCCTGAATCCCCATGTAGAGAGCTGTCCACGAGCCAGTGGCCTGAGAGTGCGTCCCTGCTCCTTAGACCAGGTCATCCTTGACCGCAGAGACCTGGCCACTCGCAGGTCTGAACCCCCATCCCAAACCCCCGCCACTTGCTATTTATTTATATATAATACATATATAAATAAAACACATGCAATATATATATGTGCCAACTCTAGAGACACCTCTGCCCAACTGCCCCGGCGCCAGGAGTGACGTTTTACTTCTCTGTGGGGGAGGACAGGGTGAGTCTCTTGTTTCCCATGCTGGGAAACGCAGCAGGGAGGGCTGGAGGCTTTGGAAGGGGACAGATTCGAGGGAGGTGTTGAGGTGAATGTTTGTAGAGAGGGGGCAGAAAGAAACAGAGTGTCCATTTTGACCCTAAATGATGTGGAAATCGATGACCATTGTTGACCCCGCAGTCCACAAGCTGGGGGTGTGTATTCAGGCAATACTGCTCCCCAAACCAGCCGCCCCTCCTTCTCCCTGGGACCCGACTTCTCCCTCTGTTGGGGAATCTTGCCCTCCATCCAGCAGCGACTACAAGCGTCCCTAATGAAGGTGGCTGCTTTTCCCTCATCCGCAGCCGGTGCCCTGTGGCGGTAACAGCTGCAGGGGAGGCCGTGTCTAATCATCCTATTGGGAATACAGGGCTCTGCATACAATTGTGGAGGCGGCCACATCTAGTGACCCCTGCCCTATACCTGGATTTCCTCATCACTGGGCCTGGGAGGCTCTAGAGGGCATGGCCAGGAGGACAGGACACCCTGTTAAGCATCTGCAGGATCCCAGAAAGCTGCACAGCACTTTGGTGATCAGCACAGGCTCCGCAGTCCATCTCCCAGCCGCGGGACCTAGGGCACGCCTCTAACTTCTCCGTGCCTCTGCTTTCTCATCTGCACAATGCGGCAATAATGGAATACCTGGATCATATAGGGGATCTTTGCGAGAACTAAAGAAGATAATACAGGCAGCTTGTCACCCAGGGGGAGCTCCACAATATAAACTGTAGGGTTCCTTCAGCATCTTCTCCTCAAGTCCCTGGACCCCAGGCAGGATGAGAGCTGGGCAGTTTTAGGATCTTGCCCTGGCCAGTGTGGCTCAGTGGATTGAGTGACAGCTTGTGAAACGAAAGGTCGCCGGTTCAGTTCCCGGTCAGGGCATATACCTGGGTTGTGGGCCGGGTCCCCGGTTGGGGGCGTGTGAGAGGCCACTGATTGATGTTTCTCTCCCACATTCAAGTGTCTCTCCCTTTCTTTCTCCCACCCTTCCCCTCTCCCTAAAAATAAATATAATGTTTAAAAAAACAAAAAGATCCTGAACTGTTCCACTCAAAGGTGTCTCCCAGGTCTTCCGGTCCAACCTTCTGCAGCACATCCATCTCAGCCCCCCCAGGTCCCCTGTCATTGCTTCTCAGAAAGGAAGTTTGGTTTTCACTTTGGCCCAACTTATGGGTCCTAGCAAGCCTCCGCTCTCCTCCCCGCCTCCAAGTAGCAGCCCTGAATGTTCTGGGAACTGACCCCGAGGCCTCTCTGGATCCTGCTACTCAAGGGGTGGTCCAGGGACCTGCAATGTCACCATCACCTGGGAGCTTGTTAGAAGGCCAGGATCTGGGCCCCCCAATAGGCCTGCTGGGTCGGAGCCTGCATTTGGACCAGACCCCAGGTATCTGTGCACATGGACTTTGAGAAGCACTGCTCTATAGTAGTGCTGAGTCTCAACAACATGTCAAGAGGAAGTAATAATTTACTGCCAGTAAATTATTATTAATAACAGTTACGGCATCAACATCTGCAAATAATGTCATTTTTTGAAAAAAGGAAATTAGAGCTGATTCACAGTGATTCTTATCATGGTGTCACCGTCAGAGACATGCCTTCTGATTTGTTTTCTTGAGTGCAAGCATTACAGTTGTGACCCACATCACCCCAGAGATGCCCATGGAAATGTGTCCCACAGTTGGACCCATTCACCAGGCGTCCTTTGGGGGATAGGAGAGAGATAAACCACGGCTCTAACCTGCCTCCCTTCCAGAAGCAGAATTCCTGGCCAACAGATCCCAACAGGTGCTCAGTCAGATGGCATGCCCAACACAGCCATATCATTGATCGATTGACAGCTCTTGTTCTCAGAAAGTTTTCCTCTGAAATATGACCCTCCCTGAACTCCCACACATGGACCCTCATTCAGTCTTCAGAATCACACGGAATTAGCTCAACTCCTTGTTCGTGTGATCTCTGTATGTGTTTCCTGGAGCTGCCATAACAACCTTCCACCAACTGGGGAAACCTCACAATGGGGGAGCTTACAACAACAGATATTTATTCTCTTACTGTTGTGGAGATCAGAAATCCAAAACCATGGTGTTGGCAGGACCGTGCCCCCTCTGAAAGGTCTAGGGGAGAATCTTCAGTCAGTTCCGTGTGGCATTCAGTCAGAAGGCCATACAGGGGTGGGCAAAAGTATGTTTACAGTTGTGAGTGCGTCAAATGGAGTTTATTCTTGTCTTATCATTTATTACGTATTGTATTGTTTTATATACGAACAACTATAAACTTACTTCCGCCCACACCTGTAGACTGGGAGGCTGAAACACATTTATTTCTCACAGCACTGGAGCCTAGATGGTTCAAGATCAAGGCACTGGCAGACCTGGTGCCTGGTGAGGGCCACATTCCTGGATTGCAGATGGTTGTCAGCTTGCTCTGTCCTCTTATGGAGAGAGTAGAGATTGAGGAAGCAGGTCCTTGTGTTCCTTTTGTAAGAGCACCAATTCTATTCTTAAGGGCTCCACCCTCATGATCTAATCACCCCACAAAGATCCCCACCTCCTGATACCATCACATTGGGGTTAGAACTTCAATGTATGAATTTGGGGGTTGGGGGGGACACTGACATTCAGTCTATAATACCTTCCTTGCCTCTTCCAGCATCTGGAAGCTCCTGGCATCCCTTGGCTTAAGGCTGCATCATTCCAATTTCTTTTTTAAATCCTCACCCAAGGATATGTTTATTGATTTGGGAGAGAGAGAGAAAGAAATATCGATGTAAGAGAGAAACATCAATCACTTGCCTCCTGTACGCACCCCTACTGGGGATTGAACCTGTAGCCTAGGCACAGGCCCTGACCGGGAATCAAACTCACAACCTTTTGATGTACAATATGATACTCGAACCAACTGAGCCACTCAGCCAGGGTGGCATCACTCCCATTACTGCCTCCATCATCACATAGCCTCCTTCTCTGTGTCTGAGTCTCAAATCTCCCTCCAACTTTCTCTTATGACACATGCCAATGGACAAACAATCTTTTTGAGATCTTTAACATAGTTATGTCTTCAGAGACCCTTTTCCGAATAAGGTCACATTCACAGATTCTGGTAGTTAGGACATGGGGCAATATTTTGAGGACATTCAACCCACTAAAACGCCCGCTCGAATACTTAAAGATGGGTTCTCGATATGTCTCCTCTTCCCCAGGTAAAACCAAATCCCAGCCAGCATCCTGTAACAGCTCTTCAACTTGACCTGCCCAAACCCTGGTTAAGACCCACTGGACACGGGCAGAGGCTGGTCTTCTCTTCTGGACAGACAAGTTGATCAATTTTAACCTATTACGGTAAGGTGACACATGGTGGGCTGTGGGTGGCATTTGGGCAGAGCACTTGAAAAAGAAGGTTCCCAAAAGCAGGGCCAGGACTAGGGTGAGACAGCTGAGGCACCCAGGAGGAAAAACTTAATGTGGCCTCATTCCCAAGTTTGTGCAGTGGCAGGGTGGGCACCTGACAGTGGGCACTACATTAAATTTGCATGCTGGGTACCCTCTCTCTTCATCCTAGACCTGGTCCTGACCCCAAGAACCCAGCTTGGGTGATCCCTGTGGTCTCTCTCTTGAGAAGTGTCCCAAAACTGAGTCATGGACACTGGGGACCTGCCTGGGAAAGTGAGGGGTAGGCTCCCTGCACAGTTGCTGAGATGCCTCCTCAGCTTCCCCGCAAGGTTTTAGGGGGTCACGGCCCCCATCTGTTGCTGTGCAGAGTCAGGCAGGGTTCTTGGGGGAAAATGGCACATGGCAGAGAGTTCCTTTCCCTAAAGATCTGAGCCACCGTACCGTGAACAGTTACCCAGGAGTTGGGAGGTGGATGGGTTCCGAGGGTGTGGGAGGGATTCCTACAGAGTCCATGAGCTCCCACGTCCCCTTCATGGACCCCCAGTCATAAGTGTCTCAGAGACTGAGGGTGAGCCTTGCCCAGTGTGGTGCTCTCCAGGTGTCATGCAGGTAGCCTGCTGCCACACCTGCTGGCCAGTCACTGGCAGGTTTCCTACCCTCCGTCCTTCTCACTCACCCTCCTGGACTCTACTAACAACTATCATTTGTACAGCTCTTATGCAATTTGCAAAGCAATTTGTACACCCCTTTTCATTGGACCTTCACAATGACCTTCACATTAGCCCCATTTATCAGTGATGCACCTGAGGTTCAGGGAACAAGAAAGCTGCCCCAGGCTCCACAGCTCAGGACTGGGGGGTCAGGCCTGGAATTCATTCTGACCCTCCAGATGACTTCTGCTCCTTGTGCGCCAAGCGTCATGGGTCAAACAGCCAGCAGGTGGGCCCAGTGAGTCTGGGGTGGGGGCAGCAGGACCACGGGCACTTTGCCTGGGTACCTATGGTCACCTCTTCTGACCAAGAAGAATCGATAAAAAAAAAAAAAATCTAGGCCTCTCAGCCTGGCAGGAAGGGGATTAGTATGGTTACGGAAAGCTGCCAAGGGACCCTGAGGAAACAGCCAGCAGGTGCCCGTATCAGGATGGGCCAGGAGAAAGCAAGTATTCTGTTTCCCAGCCATCAGCCTCTCCTGCCCTGCAGCAGTGATTTCTCCAGAATGGCTCATTCCTGGAGGATGCTTACCGCGGATCCCTCTTGTTTCTCAGCCGCCACTGGCATGTGTCTGGCATTGCTCTGTGCTCCGTATCCTGCCATGTCTATCCTGGTCTGATCCACGGACAGCCAAGAATTCTGCAACTCATGCCCCCGATTGACTTCTGGCTGTAAAGGAAAAGTGTCTAAAGCATTAGGCAGGACCAGTCCATGCAAACCCACTTAGGAAGCTCCGGGGAATGGCTCTCCAACCAAGCTAGTAAAGGGAGCATGGGCCCCAGCACATGCCCAGACTTGTCAGGATAAACGCCACCCATGGGCGCTCAGGGTCCAGGGTGGCAGGGCCTTCTGAACTGATCTGAGATGGCACTTGTCTTCCTGCCAGCAACAGCGGTATCCATCTCAGAGTGCAGGTGGATCATCCACCACTGGTCCTCCAGTCTGGTTCTTTAAGCCCACCTTAGTTTACTCCTTAACTCCACTATTTACTGGGTGACCTAAAACCAGTCGCTCAGCCTCTCTGAGCATAGACATCCTCTCTCTGAGGTGGGAATAATAGGGCCTCCTATCTCACTGGTTGTCATGAGGATCACATGAATTAACTGGTGGGTGGGAAGTACTATGTGTCTGTCACGTGCCTTGAGTGGGGTTACTGTTCATGTCATTACTGCTGTTGCACTGCAGGGAAGGGCCGGGCAACAGGAGACCCCTCTGGTATGGCATTGACCTTTCTGCCCCCTTCAGGATCCCAGCAATGACCAAGCTTCCAGTCATAATGCCAAGATCCACTGCTATTGTTACGGGCAGACAAATTGTTACGGTGCCTCCCCCGTATTCCTAGGTTTGAGCCCATCAGGGAGTGGAACGTGATCCACTATGACCAGTGTCCTTTTAAGTAGAGGAAATTTGGACACAGACACACTTAGAGGGACAGGACGAAGGTGGCCATCTACAAGCCAAGGAGAGAGGTCTTAGAAGAAAGTAACCCTGCTGTCACCTTGATCTCATTCATCAGGCCTCCAGAATTGTGAGAAAATTCGTTTCTGATGTTTAAACCTCCTGGCCTGTGGGCCTTAGCTATGGCAACCTGAGCAAATTAACACAACTGTCACCACCATGGGCTCTGGGGAATGTTGATTCTGTAGGATGTCAGCTGGGATTGTGCAAAAACAGGGTTCTGTCATCAGACGAATTTGGGAACCATCGGGTTGAGCAAGGCTACATGGATTCACTTTTTAAATGCCGCGCACAGTACTATGAGCATGCTAGCAGGTGCTTTGAATTTCTTGGAGGGGACAGACTATGTGGCCTTTCCCAGACTTACTTGAACATGGAACTCTTTCATTGGAAAGCAGCCGTGAGATTTATATTCTGTAGCGCACACCTTTCCACACTCTGGAAACCTCTACTCCAAGAATCACTCTGTACTGAGGGCTCCGCCCTTTGCTCCCTCCTTCTCCCTCCCCGCCTACCTGTTGGGGGTGGGGGGCGGGGCCTGGCCCAGAGGGGTGGGCTAGGCCAGTGGGCTCCGCTGGCCCCTTACCATCTCCCTGCTTCTGGAGAGTCCGTCCATCTCCCTTATCAGGCAGGCAGCAGGGCAGGCAGAGCTCCGTGTTTTACGGTCCTATCATGGGTGAGATCTTGCCCATTAGGGAGAGGCTGTCAACGCAAAACATAGATTTCAAGACACACTTTCTACTCCGGGATTATGAATAACCCCTCCGATCATTAGAAGCAGAACATTTTTTTAAAATCCAATGTGTTTCCTACCTTGAAACCCATTTACTTTGCTTCCTGCCCTCTGTGTTAGGAAGAGGGGCTGGAGGCTGGAGCCTTCCAGAATCCTGGCCCTGAAAACTTCGCAGCCCCAGAAACAGTGCAGGCCTCTCTTCTAAAACCTGGATTTTCCCTGGAATTACCTGTTAGCCATTTCCTGTGGCACAGAGTGACTTTCTATGGGAAGGTATCTCATTACAATCCACCAGAGCAGCAGGGAGTCAGTGTCCCCAAGTAAGGGTGGGCACACCCCAGGAGGACCTTAGTGGGACCATGGGGGAAATATTTGAAGGGTTCCCCAGCAGGAAAATTTTGGAAGGTGCTAATTTTGATTTGGCAAACCTAAAATGATGTGCAAATCCAAGATTAAAAGAACACAAAAATACAAAGTTAGGCAAAAGGGCGTGGAAAATCCCCATTTCTGTCTGTCTCCTCCCCACTGACCGAAGCTGGGGTTTCCGAGAAGAAGCGACACATCCCCACCTCCCCCACTTCGTGCGGCCTCATCACTCTGCAGTGAAGACTGACACGGGAGATTCATCGGCACACGTGCCCTCGTTCGACTCTCATCAGCCTACCGCAGGGATGGGGGCTGTTCATCTTCCTTTCGGCTCAGCTTGCAGCCTCTGAAACACTGGTGAGGGCACCTTGCCCAGGCCCGTGATCACATGAGACAGGGACCCCCTCCTGGAGGCTGGCATTCTCTGAAGTCACGGTTTGTCCACCAGCTCAGGCCAGGCCAGAGTGGACAGTGTCTTCTCAGCAGGCCAGACAAATCTCCCGGGAGGCTGGGACTGCCCAGGTTCAAGCCGGCCACCTCCATCACTCCCCAAAGCCTTGTTTCCATCCACCTGGCCCTGCACTGTGTGCTGGAAACTGTACTGAGCCGGACACCCTCCCTGCCCTGGTGAAGGTCAAGTCCTGGACACAGAACAGATGTTTATACAAACTTGAGTGCTGTTGCTGTGATGAAGTGAGGGCAGGAATGACCAGGAGCCCAGAGGATGGGGCGGATGACCGCTGGAGGCAGTAGGGAAGTGTCAGAGAGGGGCGGCTGGGCCTGGGCCTGCCAGGACAGCGAGGGGTTGAAATGGTGTGCTTTCCTTGCCATGCTCAACACTTGCCGAAATGACCTTGTTTGTGTATGGTGACTCTCCGGTTGTCTTTCCATGCTCCTAAAGTGTCTGAAATCTCCATCCTCATCAAATACAGTCAATGAAACCATGGCCTTTGTCTATTTTGTTTGTCTATGTGTCCCTAGTACCTAGATCAGTGCCTGGCACATAGTAGGTCCTCAAAAAAATGTGTCAGATGGTTGGGAATTAAGGCAGAGGGAGATAAAGGCATATGGGAGGGTCAGGGTGAAATGTCTTTGTGTGAGAGTAACAAGTACCTGCTTTGCTCAGGTCTCATAGGAATCTGCTCCAGACTTCCCAGCCGGACAGGTACCAGGTGGCCTTGCCAAGAGATTAATGGCCCTGATTGTTTTCATTATGACTCCCAAGTCACTGGCGCTACCATGGAGAAGGTCCCAGATGAGAGCCCTGGGCTCTGCCCTCCTGGCCAGCAGGACTGGGACGGTGGGTGGGAGCCACTGACCAGCCCTGCCCCACGCCCATCTTGATCACCCAAGTGGCCCAGCATCTTGGGTGCCCCACTGCCCCCATTTCTGCCTCTACTGAGCCCTGGTCCTTTTAGCTCTCATTTGTCAGTGGGCCTCAGCCCAAGCAAAAGATTCAGCAGGAATCCGGCCGGGTTCCCAGACATTTAATTGGAGCTGGGCTCTTCATTACCACACACCTGTTCCCCAACACCATATGGTCCGAGGTAAATAGACTGTAATTGTTTATCCAGAGTCAGTTCTGCCAAGGGGGCGGGGGAGGGGTGCAGAGCCGCAGCCGTCAGCTCCCCTGGCATCCCTCCAGCTGCCGTCAGCCCCCAGGCTGCTGAAGGACAGAGCTCTGCACAAGGTGAGGGAGTCCAGGGCCCACACTGGAGCAGCTTCTCCCCTGAGTCCAAGGGCAGGTCCCCACCCAGCTGTGTTAGCTGTCAGAGCTTGGCAGCCATGCCTCTGTGCCCTTGCCAATGTGGCTGGGCAGGTGGGCACCTCTCAAGGCCTGGACCCGTTTGCCTCTTTCCCCTGAGGAGGGCCTGGACTCGGCTCGCAGCCTACCACTCTCTAACTCAGTGGCCTTGGGCAAGTTTCTTAATATCTCAGAGCCTCGGCTGCCGTGTCTAGCAGAAAGAAAAGCGATGGCTTCTGCATCCCGTGGTCATTAATAACAGGAGGAGCTAACATTTCCGGAGTGCGTCCCGACACATCGGGCACACTTCCAGACACTTTAGATAGAGGCTCTCATCCAGTCCTTGTCACAGCTCTCGGATGTGGGGACTCTGATTATTCACACTTTACAGATGAACACATCGAGGCTTAAGAGGGTTAAATCACTTGTCTGATGCCACCCAGCAGCACCCAGGGGAGAGGAAACTCTCCAGCTCTGTTGATCCAGAACCCAAGCCCTTAATACCATGCTGTATTTGCATCGTGTGATAATGCATACAGGGGGCCTGTCGCGGTGCCAGGAGCATAGAAGGACATCAGTAAAAGCCCATTCCCTTCTCTTTGCCCTTCCTTTAGCGAGCAGGCCCCTTCCTGCCCCCACTCCAGCCTCTGCACAGCATCCAGAGCTTTAGGCTGCCAGTGTGCCCTCCCCCACCACACAGTCTACTTAAGGCAATCCTTATCCCTTCCCCAGTCCCCTCATCTTTGCTCTCTGGCCAGCCTGCTAGGCAGAGGAGGTCCTTCCACTGAGGACAGCTAATCCCTGATTGGCCTGGGTGGTGAGGCAAGCAGGTGCAGGCCCAGGAGGAAGGGAGCCAGCAGTGCCCCCAACAGCAGAAGGCTCCTGGCCTTGGAATGAGTCGGACGAGTTCGTCTTACGAAGAATGAGGGCCGCTGAGCATTTTCGAGGCCCTGGCTGAAAAGGAAGCTTCATGTAGGAAGCAGGACGCTCTGCTCCTGGGAGGGAACCAGAACCACTAGGGCAGCTCCCGACACCCACCGGCGGTGTCTTTTCGAAGTCCTGGAAAGGACTCCTCACCATGTTGCTTCTTGAGTCCTTTCCCTTCCCAGCCCAGGGCTCTCGACGTACCCCTGAGCGGCTCCCGTAGGATGGGTGGTTTCCCAAAGCCCAGGAGAGCAGGTGCTGTGGCCTCGCCATCTGTACCGACTTGATCCTTAACATGATGGGGGGCTCCCAGGCCTCTAGGCCCTGGTGGATCCCTCTGTGGCGGAGACGCCGGGCTCAGATGCCGCTCTGCCTGCCTCTAGTCGGCTGCAGCTGCCCCTGGGCCTGGGCCTTGAACCAGACCTTGCAGGAGGCTTGTAGAGTAGACAGGGCACAATTCCTGTCCTCCGAGACACTGTCATCCCTCTAGAGGGACAGACATCAAGTTTCCCATGGCACACATGCCTATCAGACCTTAAAGATGAGCCCAAGTCAAGCATATGGCCGCCAGGAAGCCTGGACACCTGCAGACAGATGCTGGAAGCCTTGGGGGTAATTAGGGAAGTCTTCCCACAGGAGGTGCCCCCAGGGGGTTCGGGATCTCTGGTTCCCATAGGCTTCCTGGTCGCTCCGTGAAAGTCAGGGGTTGAGGCAGGAGCAGAATTTCATGAAGGAGAAAAAATAAGTAAGAAAAAAATGAAAGGAGCTTTTCCTAGCAAGTCTTCCCTCTGCCCAGAGGGATGCCCTTTGAAGAAAAGCCTGGAGCCCCGAGCAGCAGACGCTGACTCCCACATCTCCGCGAGGAGGAAGGAGTTTTAAAAGATATTTAAGCTGCTGCATAAATTGGCCCCTCAGGGGATGTCTCCGGTTGTGCCTTGGATTGGTGAGTACAGGGATGTTTTCAACCCCAGGCAGCAGGCAGCAGGCAGCAGGCAGCAGGCTGCTGGAGTGGCTGGTTAAGGGACATAAGATGCCCTCCGCCTGGCAGGGGTGCAGCGTGTCCCAAAGCATTAAGCCCCGCATCCCTGTGAATGTAAGCCTCAGAGGAAACCCTGTAAGTCAAAATATTCCAAACCAGACGTGGGTTTTGGGCGGCGGTGGGGCAGTGGGCAAAAGGGGAGGAAAAGTACTCGGCATTGGACTCTTGTTCTATGGCATGCACAGCACTGGGCAGTCTGTGGACAATCCTCCATTCAGTCCCCCAAAACAATCCTGCAAGGTGGTATTGCTCCCATTTCACAGGTGAGGCAACTAAGGGCAGAGAGATTAAGTCACTTGTTCAAGATTACATGACCAGAGATGCCAGCGCTGGCATTCAAACCCAAACTACACTCTAGGCTGCACCTGGGGCAGGGGCAGGGAAAGGGGAACCACTTGTTAGGCCCTGGTTCTCCTCACACAGGCCAGCACGGTATCTGGCCTGACCAGCCCTGGGAGAGGCAGGGACAGCAAGCGCTGGCAGGGGCTGAGAGAAGGGCTCCTGCCCAGGGCTCATCCTCTGATCAAAACACGCATTTCCAGACCCAACAGCCCATCCATCAGCCATTGCCAGTGCCCGCACCCTCCCGGGTGCCCACTGGACCAGCATCGGTGACTCTCCAGCTGGGGCCGAGCTTGAAGGCCTAGGGAGCCAATGGCCCTGGGAGCTGCCTGGCCACTGTGAGACTGGAATTGGAGGACGAAAGCTCTAGCTGGCGTCCCTTGGGTGGAATAACTTTGGGGTGCTCCTCACCATCTCCCCAAGTTCCCCAGCTGTGTTGAGCATGGTTGCACATGGTATTAACCTGCACGGAAGCACAGCACCTTCCCTTAGTGGCTTCCTCCCCACTCTGGCCTCACTTCCCCACCCATTACCGGTGCTTCCTAGGATCTCATCCCAAATACACTACTGGCACTCAGTAGCCCGTCTCAGGGCAGCTTTGGGGGACTCACCCTAAGACCTCCCATGTGTCCTTCCTCTAGCCTGCACCCTTGCCGGGCCTCCCGTCCACCCAATTCCCATTTATCAAAAGAAAGGCAGTAGGTTTTTTCCTTGAAAAGACATAACTAATAACCAGATCACAAGGGACCAAAGACACATGATCAGATGTTACAGAGCCCGAGAAAGATAGTATCTCCATCTGCGGCCCCAGCTTTACGGTCCCGGCTGCGGTCGCCCAGCCCTCTCATTGATGAAGTGTGTTGTAAGTGCTAAGTAATAATAATACAGTAAAATGCTTCAGTGCTCAAGCATGGGCTTTGGGCTCCAGATAAAATGCCAGACAGATTAGCAGGCGGAGGAAGTGTTCTGGGAGCCGTCTCCCCACACCTCCCGGGGCCTAATAGATAGGTCCAATCAGACCACTTCAATTACTACTCAGGGACTAATAGCTGAGAGTCTGATTAAACCCCTGCTTGGCGCTGGTGTGACATCGCATGTGCTGTGCAGAGCCGGTGACGGCAGGCTCAGGAGGGGTTGAGCAGGGCCCTGAGCGCAGAGAGGAGGGGAGGCGTGCTCTTCTGCGGGACAGGGTTCCTACAACGGGTCTTCTGTGCTGATCTGGGAATATCTTCCTGCAGTTTTCCAGCCTGTCCTCACTGAGGCATGCCCGAAGCCCAGCAGGTCCTGCGCTGCCCTCCATGGTCCCTTCTTCTCCTCAGGGCTCCAGGGAGAAACCCTCTCAGCCCCAGCAGAAACTTTCCACTAAGGAAGACCCGAGTGTCTGTTACTTCTAATGAAGAGAAAATGAAGGGGCTGGACAGACTCAGAGGAAACCAGGGCAGGCAATTTGCTTGTCCAGGGGGGACGATGTGGGTGAAGGCGGTGGCTTTGCCTCAGTGGAGGGCCATCAGAGTCAGCCCGAGGTGGATTGGGCAGGGGCCATGAGAAATGAATGGAAGCAGAAGTTCTGAATCTGGGACATTGCCTTCCACTCGGAGTGGCAGGTGGTGACACCCCTGGGGCCACACAGAGTGAGTCACACCTCAGCCCCAGTACGTCCCACACCTGCTCCCTCTGCTCGTCTCCTCCCAAGTAAGAAACATCAGAATTACCACCACTGCTGCACATGTTTGAGAATCAAGGGGCGACGCAGCACTTCCCCAGGCGGAAAAGTATCGCATGTTTTGCTGAGCTGAAGAATCTTTTTCCAAAGAAGGCCATGGACCTTCTGCAAATTATTTGACTCAAGGTATATACAAAAAACAAAAGGAGACAGAGAAAGGAAAGAGGAGGGGAGGGGAGAGGGAAAAGGAGGAAGAGAGGGCAGCAAAAACAATTTACACCAAAATCTGTATTTGAGCACAAAAGAAAATGTTTGATTCCCTCACAGTCCTTCAGAGAACAGAACAGTGTCAATGTGTGTGTGTGTGTGTGTGTTTAATGAAAAACGGAGAATGTAAAATCATATCCAGTGTGCACAACAACAAATATTTAGACGCTCACCTTTGGGTTGGTTGACCCTAAGGGACAGTGGTTCAAGGGGGATGCCAGAGGTGCCCCCTGTCTAGAGTCTCTAGGTCCCAGATACAGTGAAGGCAGCGCAAGGCACCCAGTGTTCAGGAAGAACACAGAAGTATCCCACGTATAGAAATGGAATTCGCACATTTGAGTGGCTCGTAAGCCAGACACAAGCTGACAGGAAACAGAAGTGCAGTGGGCAGTGCAGCAGTGGGGCTGGGCCCCGTGGGAGTGTGGAGGGGCAGGGCATTTGACGGTGTGGCTGAGGGGAGAGGAGAGGCCCAAGGCTTGGAGACGAACCAAGGGCAGGAGTCCCCCAAATGGGGTCAATGAGGCCAGTGGCACAAGAGAAGAACAGGTGGCTGGAGGAAGTGCCATCTAGATAAGAGGCCAAGTAGGGATGCATTAGAAACATGAAGAAAAGACCCCTGCTTCCTCCTTATTCTGGAGGATTTGAGGGTGGGGTCAAAGTATCCCATGCGGTGGGCAAAGCGGCCCCCCTCATCTCTAAGTACAATCACATTCTGAGGCCCCAGGGGCCAGGACTTCAAGCCTCCTTCAGTGTGAAGGTTGGGGTACACTCAACCATAAAACTCACACCAAAGGTGGCACATGACAGAGGTTTAAAGATCAGGGCCCAACTGTCCATGCTGAAATCTGTCATGGGGACCTTCTTTTAATCCCCCGTTGCTGGCCCAGCAGTGACCTGGGCAGAAAGCAGGCAGCCCCCTCACCACCTGGGCGAGCCCCAGCTTATGTCTCATGCTTTTTCCAGTTCTTTCTGTGTCTGCTTGGGCAGGGTCTGCGGTGTCTGTCACCCAAAGTCTCACGCAGCAAGCAAGTGCGTACAAGGGCCCCAAAAGGCGGGACCAGGCTATTGTCAGTGATACCCCTATCCCGCTCTCTCCCATCCTCAGGGCTTGGAGGAGGTTGGAGGGCAAGGGGTCTTGATCAGCTTTAGTGAAAATGCACCATTGGGGAGACTGAGGCTGGGCCACAGCTAATGAAAAGGAAAGGGAGGGACAGTGGTCAGAGGCATCCATGTCGCTCAAGAGAAGGGAAATAGAATTGATATTCTGCCACACGCCAGGCTGGGGGGTGCCTCACATGCATGATTTCAAACCCACAGCAGCCCTACAAGGAAGGTCTTATCATCGGCCCCATTCACAGATGAGCAGACAAGGGCAGAGTTGAGAGACTTTCCAGCACCACGGTTTGCAGGTAGAGGCCAAGGAATTTTCACCCAAGGTGTCGGACTAGCAAGCTCCCGGTCCTTTCTGAGCTCGCAACAGCAGTCAGGTCCCCCAGCTGGAGGGTGAGGCTCCTGAGGTGCAGGCACGGAGGGCTGGAGCCAAGTTTTCCTAAATCTCCGAGGGGCAGGGCGTTATATATTCACCACTGGGCATCAGCCGGTCCTCATGAATCAGCTGGAGGCCAAAAAAGTGAGCCCCGGGAGGAGGAGCGGGCTCCCCATCACCACGTCCCCGAGGCTGAAACCGAACACCTCAATGGAAACAAATAGGCTCCTGTACTGAGGTCCCGGCCGCGTAATTTCCCTGAACTGCAAATGGCAAAGACAATTGGATGTCAGAGACGGTCTGAGCCTCCATGCCGGCGGTGACTTTTATGGAATTCCGGTGCGACAGCCTCCAAGCTCTGCGAAAATTTCCCCAGTGGCCACGCTGCGCTCCCAACCTGCCGCTCGCCTCCCAGCCTGCGAGCTATTGAGTCCTGTGTGATTGTCTCCGGGGCCCAGAATGGAATTTTATCAGGGATCCTGTAACTGGAGAGCTTATTCGCAGCCTCCCGCCGCCGCCGGCTCCGGATAAAGAATGCAACGTGTGCTCCGGTGTCAGAAACTGTGCCTGGTCACCATCCATCATCCTGTCAAGGCATCACTCCGGACAGCCCTGCTTCAAGCAGAATCAGGTTGGGGTTTTCCTCCCAAGAATGACAAATAAGCAGCAAAGTCAGGTTGGGGAGTCTGCTCCCCCATCCCTTCTCACAGGTAAATGAGTTTAGGCTTCCCCCAGGTTGTCCCTCCTGCCCCCTGCCATTTCCTTAGAACCTGGAGGGGCTAGAATCACCTGCCCTCATCTGGTCCTAGAAGCCTCTCAATATCACAGTGGCTTTATAGCTTAGCAGGTAAGATACAAAGACTGAGAAGATAGAAATGCTTTGCATGTAGAGCGCATTTATAAAATTCATCCATGGTCCTTATCCCACTGATCTTTATGGCCACCCTGTTAGAGAGGTATTGCAAACCTCCCCTTGACCAATGAGCCAAACGAGGCTCAAAGAAGTTAAGTGACTTGTCCAAGGTCACCCAGAGAGTTGGGAGAAGTTGGAGCGCGAAGGTCTTTTGACTTCAAAGCATACAATCTTTCCACTCCTCGTATTAGAGTTATTCTGTCCCCAGACTCTTCCTCTCTGCCACCCTCTTTCATGCCCTTCAGTTGCTGCCTGTCCTCCGAACCTAGTCCCCAAGCACAGAGTGCTGCCCTTGGTAGTCTGCAGGAGGGCACAATCTTCAGACAGCCTGCCTCCCTCCACTGAGTCCCAGGGAGCTGGGATGAGCGAGGGGGCGATGCACCCGGGTGTGGCAGTGATGCAGTTACTCTCTTTGATCTGCTAGATCCAGCAGCCCAGGCCAGGACAGTTCCCTCTGGCGTGAATGTGCAGGAAGATGAAGGGGCTAGACCTGGCCCCCTGCCACCTCCCTGGTACAGTACAGCCATCACCTCCAACCAGGAGAGTCAGCACTCAAGGAGACTGCAACTCATCCACCTGAAAACGACACTTCTGATGGAGTCATGGGATAGACCAAGGTTACACCCTGGCTTACTCCAGGGACATGGAGCACGGTTTCCAAACCAAAATGACGCCGTGGTCACCAAAATGAGGGAGAAGTGGAAGGAAGAGGGAAAGAAGGTCACATGTGCTTCCAATGTGCTTCCACATGAGCAGAGGATGTAGGAGAGAGAGGGTGCCAGACGCACACCTCTCTCCATGCACCTCTGACTGAGAAGCAACCATATAACCTGCAGGAGCCAGAGGGGAAGCGGGAGGCAGGATAATATCTCTCCACAGGATACGCATATCTGAATCCCTGGCAGGGTACCTTATGTGGTAAAAAAGGGACTTTGCAGATGTGATTAAATTCGATTTTTGAGATGAGGACACTGTCCTGGATTATCTGAGAGGGACCCAAATGCGATCACAAGAATCTGTATAAAGAAGGCATGGGAGACGTGACCACCGAGGCAGAGGCTGGAACGGTGTAGCCACCAGGCAAGGAGGATGGGTGGCCACCAGAACGGGCAGGGAATAGTCTTCTCTAGAGCTTCCAGGAGGAGTGTGGTCCCGTCAACACTTTGATTTGGGCTCATCGAAACTGATTGGAACTCCTGACCTCCAGAACTGTAGGAAAATACATTTCTATTCTTTGAAGCCACCTGATTTGTCATAATTTGTTACAGCGGCCACAGGGAACTGATACCAGAGACCAGAACAGCACTGGCGGTAACCACTGATGCTGGCAGATCTGTACAGACAGGGCCGTGCCCAGGTCCTCAGAAGCGAGGCCCCCGCACAGAGCAAAGCTCTGCGCGGCTGGGAGGGGAGGTGGCAGTGAGCCAGCTGACAGGTCTTCCATTTCCATCCAAACTGAATGTGACCTCCGCTCTCTCTCCTGCTCGCTCTTCTCTGTCCCCCTCTCTCCACCAACCCTGTCCACCTCCCACAAGGCACGGCCTTTGCCCTTTGGTTTCCCTGGCATTTACATGACAGTCTCTCTGTCCCTGGTGCATCAGTATAGCCCATGTCTGTGTCTGCGTCTTAGGGGACCTTATCCTAGAACAGAGGCCCTAACTCTGCATCTTCAGTTCTGGCCTGGGTGATAGCTGTCCACTTCGCGGCCACAGCCAGGTCCCCTGCACGGGGAGGAGAGTGTGGCCAGCACATTTGCTCTGCGCAGATGATCCGCCTTTGACACAGGCCCGGTCCCCAGGTGTTGTGGACACTGCCCCTCACACACTCAAAGGTTAAGAGGCACTTCTTGGGGGCCATGTTCCCCCTGGTGGGGTGGAGTCTGGAGAGGGAGAGCAGGGAGAGGAGGTGGTGGTGGAGCCATGTAGCTACAGCAGGTATGCAGGTGGCCTGGGGAGGGGCAGGGACAGGAGAACATCATGGGGAGGTTTCCAAGCACTCAGCTGGAACATGGAGGGTGGGAGGAAGAGGGGATGGGCCACAGACCACGGGATGGGAGAGTTAAAACGGAGGAAGAGGCCAACTAGGAGTAAGGATAAGGAGCCTGCCTGGTGACGGTCGCCCGGAGGAGGAAATGGGGTCAGAGGAGCAGGTCGGTAGGTAGAAACGGAGCAGACTTTGGAAGTGCTGGCAGCAGGCAGCAATGGTGGGATCAGGTGAGGTGGTTGGGCAATAGAAGTGCCGCACAGAGAAGCCCTTCATTCATTCACTCACCCACTCACCCCTAGGCTGGACCACGCTCCCCTGGGCTCCCTCCCCTGGGAAGGCCAGGGGCAGAGTCTCAGCATTGACCCCAAGCAGATCACAGAGGGGTGGGGCATGAAGCCAATACAGAAACAAGCCGAATGACAGCTGCCCCCAAAGAGTTAACTATCAGCGCGAGGCTACGAGAGAACAAACCATGTTTCAAAGCAGCACAGTGCATGATTAATTAACAAATAAATTGCACAGGCTAAAATTGTATAAAAGGTCAGAAGCCAGAGAAAGCACTTAGGGCTTCCATTGTCAAGGATGGATTTCCTGAGAGTCAGGATTTGACATGGACTTTGAAGAAAGAGGTAGAATTTATACAGAAAAAAAATAAAATGGGGCAAGGGGTACAGAAAAAGGCCATAGCTCAAGGTGCACATGAGGGGACATGGGACCGGAATGTCCAGGTCTGCCAGCTTGGGTGATCAGGCGTCAAGCCCTGGAGCCCTCAGTAGAGAGGGGAACATGTGGCCTGTGTATCAGGCCAACACTTCTGGACTTGGTCCTGCCAGCGGCTTGGGACGAATAGAAGATTCTTAAACAGGGAATGGATAACCCCAAAGCACTCTTCCTGTAGTTAACCTGCAGGCAGGATGGATTCAAGGGGGGACAAAGGGAAGGAAAGAGGCAGGGCCCATCAGAAAGCCACAACAGCCATGACGTGATGAACAGTTTTCGAATGGGGTATTGGCAGCCAGAATGTAAAGGAGGGGGTGGGGCGAAAGAGCTTTCTGGAAGACTAGAGGTAAAGGCTAGAGGAGTGCGGAGGTGTCAGCTGGGCTTCTGCAAGCTCTAGAGTTAAGACACTAGAATGGAGAGCCCCCAAATCACCCCACCTACCCACACAGGGCAATTTTGTTTACTCTGTTTCATCTTGTTTTATTTTTGCCGCAGTATGGAAATAGCAGGGCTAGAAGCCCAGAGCTCTGCTTAGGAGCAGGCACCCAGGATTGTCTGGGGGAGGGGTTCCACTTCTCAGCGGGCCCCATGAAGAGTGTCAGGGCCCAGGGCCCTCGCCAGGTGATTCCAATGGAACCCCCTGCCCTCACAGCCTGCAGGGCATGACTGCCGGCCCCTTATCACCTCCCGCACCTTCTGCAATGCAATGAACGTACTGAAGCAGGTATGCGAAGAAAGAAATTCATTCTGGTCTCCTCTCCCTGACTCAGAGCTGTATCTTGCCCACGACCCCATTTCCCAATCTCTCCTCTGGCACTTCTTAATATTTACAGCTGCGTGGACAGAATGTGGAGTGTCAGAGGGTGTCAGCCTCAGGGGCAGACTTAGGAGAGTTGTCACTGACCTGAGGACCCACAAATCTCCATGGGTGGCCCCAGGGCCATTCGCAGCAGCTCATCTGAGATGGGCCCTGGCGATTATCTGGTCACCTCCCTTGTTTTTGCCCAAGGCTCGCCTCTACCACGATTCTCTTCCACTCCCCTCATCCCCACCTACCCAACGCCACTCGTCTCACTGCCTGACTGCCGGGACCAATTTCCCTTCCTCCAGTAAATTTTTTCCCATGAATATATGTTCTCTATTACTACATTTAAAAATCGCCACAAAACTTAGTGGCTTAAAAGGACACATTTATTATCTCAATTTCTCTGGGCCAGGAATCCGGGCCCAGCTCCACCTGATCCTCTCGTGGGCTGCAGTCAAGGTGTTCCTGGGGCTGGGTCTCCCCGAAGGCTCCACTGGAGCAGGACCCACCTCCACACCCACACCCTGCTGTTGGCAGGGGTCAGTTCCTCGTGGGTGGGCAGTTGGGCTGAGGGCTCTCCTCGCCCAGGATATCAGTTGCGTCCTGGGGCCGTGGAGTCCTTCACTGTGTCATCTGCACCCAGCTGGGCTGCCTGGGAGGAGGGAGGGCCTGGAAGTGGCACCACCCTTTCTTCCCAGATTCCGGGGGCCAGAACTCAGCCACCTGGCCCCCTGCCTGGTGGCAGGGTTACAGACGAGCCCACACATGTGGGCCCAAGAGGAAGAGGACAGGGACATTGGGAACAGTTCTCCAGCCTCTGCCCCACACAGAGGATCATAGAACAAAGTGGGACGGTTAGTTTTCTGTATCGACTTGACTGCACCACAGGTGCCCCGAGAGCTGGCTAACCGATACTTCTGGGTATATCTGTGAGAGTGTTTGGGGAATAAATTAGCACTTGAATGGGCAAGCTGAGTAAAGCCGAGGCCCTCCCCGGGTGAGTGGGCCTCCTCCAAGTCCCTGAGGGCCTGAGTAGAACAAAAGGCACAGGAGGGGTGGATTTGTGTTCCGCCTGACTGCTGGCTGAAACACTGATCTTCCCTGACCCTCCACACACCTGATTCTCAGGGCTGTAGGCTAGACTGGGACCTTCACCATCAGTCTCTGGCTCTCAGGCCTTCAAACTACGCCGCCGGCCTCCCTGAGTCTCTGTCCAGCTTACAGATGGCAGATCATGGGAAGTCCCATAGTGAGCCTCCATGGTTAAATGAGCCAATTCCTTATAATAAATCTCATTGTATATAATGATATATATGCACACACATATATATGCTGTTGGTTATGTGTACGTATCACTCGTTTACCTAGAGACACATATATCTATATATGTATGTATATATGTGTGTGTATGTGTGTGTGTATGTGTGTGTGTGTGTGTATGTGTGTATATATATATATATTCATACCTATGTATATCCTATTAGTTCTATTTCTCTGAAGAACTCTGACTTGGTTGGGGACAGAGCCAGGCCTTTCCTAGCCCAGGACTTCTTCTTCCCCACTGCTGCCCACCATCCCCTGGCCTCTCCCCAGCTCCACACCTGCCCCACTCCCCAACACCGGGCCTCTCCCCTCTGACCTCCTTCCACCAAGGCTATAGAGAACTGTAGATGGAGGTCCTCGGGTTCTAGGAAACGATCCTCTTCCACAGCTGCCTCTTCCCCAGCACCATTATTCATCCTATGGAACCTCACAGGCAGACAGTCTGGCTCATCGTCTCCCTACCAAAATAAATGGAACACTGGGCTTACAGCCCAAAATCTGACTTCAAGTCTGGTCACTGCACCTCTCTCTCCACTTCTGGGTCTTGCGCTAGAATGTGGAGTGTCTAATAAGCCAGGAGGGTGGAGGGGTGGGAAGGTGGGGGAGAGATTGAGCTAAATGATCTCTAAATCCCTTCCTCGTGTTTCTCACCTTAACTAACTCAAGCTTTGCTTTTCACCAGATGTTCTCAGGCAGCTGCCTCCTGAGTCCCCATGCCCCCACCCTGCTCCCACACATCTGAGTTCCCACACATCTGTCACTTGCATACTTGCCATAGACACCTACCCTCCCTGGCCACCCAATGTGGGAAGCAGCCATTGGGTGAGAGCTAGGACTGGCTGGGTCCTCTGCCACACACAGCTGCATGATTAAACACTCGACCCACGCTGCCCAGTAGAACTTTCCATGGTGATGGAATTTCTCTGTACTCTGTGCTGCTCAATCTGCAGCCACCAGTTACAAATGTGCCTTGAGTGACTGAGGAATGAAATTGGTTCCTCGTATTGTGTTCCCATTGGTTTCCATATAACTGTGACAGCCACATGGGGCTAGCAGCTACAGCACTGGCAGTACTAGAAGGCAGGGCTAGGGCTCAGCCCCCGACTTGCACCTGAGGTTCTTCCTCTTGGTTTCTGGAAACTCACTGAAGCCTCACATGGCTATGGGGCTGCAGAGAACCAAAGCACCACTTCTCAGACATTCATGGGCAAGCCACCCATCTGGTTAAAAAGCAGATTCGGATACATGCATCCAGGGGCAGGCCTCAGGTTCTCCATTTCCAACAAGGTTCTGGGGGATGGCAATGGGCCTCCACATTAGATAGTAGGGCATGATCACCTCCCACTTTCTTTTGATAGGCCAATAGACCCACTTTTTTCTACCTGTCTTTATTCACCCCATTTTCCCCAGCACTACCTTCCGCATTTTTCCATCTCCCTTTTCCCTAGAGGGCTCACCCAGGCTGAAATAACAGGAGAAGGGCCTATGGGTCCCCCACACCAGCTTGGTTCAGTCTTGCCACATCAGCCAGGCTATTTAATAATGGCGTCTCACCAGCTCAACATTGGTCGATTGAGTCCAAGTGTCCAAGACAGGTGTCCCAAAATTTCCTTCCTACAATGCACCAAGCAGCCTTCTGAGCATCTCACCAACTTATCTCAGTCTTGCTACACTCTGCATGGTGGGCATTGCTATCACCTCCTCTTATAAATGCAGGAGCTGGAGCACAGAGAAGTTGAGCATTTGATCTAAAGTCACACAGCAGAGCCCCAAATCCACACCAGGCAACCTGGTCCACTTACCTGCCATGTGCTATCTCACCTGCTGAATGGAGGTCCCCAAAGTGACAGCCTTACCTCCGGCCCAGGAAGATGGAGAACATTCAAGGACATGTGGTGTAGAAAGCCTTGTAGGGTCTAAGAACCAGGGAAATACGGGCTATTGTTGGAGGAGCTTGTTAGGATGGGAGGGAGAGCGGATCTCAGGGAATAAGTGACCCCCCTTCACCAAACACACCCATTGACTCCCATCTGACACCCTCCTAGTGGGGAGGACCTGTCAGTCTTACTTATGACGGCACCCCAGGGTGCTCTCTCAGCAAATCTTCAGGGTTCCCCTATCCACACAAGAGTCCTTCCCCTCCCCTCTCCCCCTCAGGCACAAGCTTCTCTTGGACACCTCCATCCATGAACTACCAGCTCCCTGGCCCACCCAGTTGATTCTGTCCCTGCTAATGGGTAGCGACAGTTCCTTGGGCCACCCAGTGCCCATCCCCATTCTTGGACCTTGGATATTATGCTTCCTCCATCATGGTCCATGTAGGGCTGACCCCTCCCTCAAATCCTGAAGCTATTAATCAATGGGCAAAGGATTGGTTCATGGATCACCACGTGATGCAATTCAGGCCAAAGAGAGTGGCTTGTATTGGTCAACAAAGAATATCTCACTCTTTTCCCAAGGCAGGGAGCTGTGACCAACCACCATCTGCCTCAATGGCCTGAGTGTGAGGCCAGCAGGGAAGGAAGCAGAGCTGATGACCTCATCCAGGCTCTGGGATTCAGCCAGGTGCAGGCATTTCAGTGAAAGGAATCAGTAAGAGACCTCCTCCCCACCCTTCTGGTTTTTCTGAAGCCATTTTGGGTCGGGTTTTCCGTTGCCTCTGGCCAAAAGGCCTGACAAAAATCTTTTTCCCTCTCTCCCTGCTCTTCAGTCAGCTCCTCACCATCCAAATCCACACCACGGGGTCTCTGCCCCACGCCTATAGACCTGGGCTCTGTGGAGGGAGGGGTTGCCACAGTACCGTAGGCACTGGAGAGGGTGGGGCCCAGAGGGCTGCCCACAGTCCTCCCGCTGTTCACGGGGCAGCCACCAGACATAGTCACCCGCCGCCAGGAAGCCGATTCTACACTTCTCTGCAGAGTGAAAGCAAGGCCTGTGCCCTCTGCAGGGCTGCATGCTGCCCACTGCCTGGCTTCCTCTGCTCTTGATGCCCTGGCCCAGGGGTGCCTAGGCAGACGACAGTGACCCCAGAGGCCCTGGGGCACCTAGCAGGTTGATTCTGGCCCCTGGCTGGGACCTTAATGAAGACAAAGCTGCCATATTGATCAAGTGCTGGGACAGCTACCAAAGCCCTCCAACTGCAAGTCAATAACCTGCTGCCTTCTCTGCCCACGTTGTCAGGAGCACAGATAAATGTGCAAGACTGTCATATGTCCTGAGCCGCTGCCACCACCCCCCCGCCCCACTCTCCCACGGCCTGACAAACAAATAACAGCCCGGGGTGAGGAAGGGCACACGGACACCACCGTCATAGCTCTCTTGGAGTCTTCAGGGCTAAAGACCCACTGCCCGGGAAGCTTGTCTCACCTTCATTTGCCTGAGAGTGACAGATCCAAGGGCCCCCAAATGGTGAAAGCAGCCTTCCAACCCTAGTTTGTCACTTACAAGCTATCAGATCTTATTAATGAGCCTCTCTGGTCCTCAGCATTCCCATCTGTAAGATGGGGCCACAGCAGCACCTCCCCAGTAGGGTTGAGTTTAAGACAGACCAAGGTGATGGACGGAAGTGTTGGGCGGTCATAGGAAAATGATGCTTCATTATCACTGCCCTTGTTGTCGTCACTGGGTTGGGCTTCACATTGCCTGGTCCCCCAACATGCACGGGTCTTTTACACACACACACTCACGCGCACACAGTTGTCATCATCATCCATTCCCAGTTTTCCCAAAGCAGATTTCTCCTGAAAACTTAAAACTCTTTGTTGGGTTCTTCTTCCTGGCCCAGCACGCACAGACACTGCCCCTTGCTCTGCCATAGGCCAACGGGTTCAGGAAGGGAAATTTGTTGAAAATTGGAATCCTAATGTGTTCCAAATGGGAGTGAATTTTGTGTTAGTGGCTGTTGAAGCAGAGCTGCGAGGTTGCCTCCTCCACAGTGTGTGTGGGGGCAGGTGGGGGCACAGCTATCACTCAGGGTTGGAGGCTGCATTTGAGTCTGTCACAGAAACAGTCTAGAATCTCAGATGAGAAGCGGCTTGCGTTCCTGAGGCTCCTACAGGGGCACTCGGAACAGGGCCTCAAGCTCAGTTGCTCTGACAGTGCCCAGTCCTTTGTCCTGTACCCCACGTGGCCAGCAGCAGCGGCATCGGGGCCTTTTCCATCTGTGGGGACATTTGTCAGGAGCAGAGTTGGAATAGCCAGCCCCTTCCTGGGGGGAAGGCAACTCCCAGGAGGCCCGAGGCCGCAGGAGGCCCCTGCCCCTCTGGGAACTTCAGCTGGGCTCTGAGATCTCCCTTCAGAGAAATGCCCTCCGTCGGTGACTGTCTGAATTTTGTCCACACCTGTGTGGCTGCTGAAGATCCCACGGTGGGCACATCAGGGGGAAGCGGTCAAAGGGGCGCTTCCCTGAGGCCTGCGGGAGTGGGGGCCCTCAACTGCTGGACACACCAGCTCCACCAGCTCCCAGCTTCCCCCTCCATCACTTCCGAGCAGAACTGTGAAGAAAGGGAGCTACCCATTCAAGTGGCAACTAAAAAGTCCTCGCCGACTCTAGGCTTGTGCCGAGAGTTGGGCAAGGTTTAATTAATTGCTCTAGCCCCTGGGAGCCTTGTCAGCCCAGCCAGAAGCCCTGTCTATCTGCACTCTCATACCTGAGAGGGAGCTGGCAGAAGCCATAAGGACACAGGGCTGTGGAGGGGATCAACCCCAGGCTGGGGGAAGATGCTCTTCCTCTTATTGTGCCAGAACACAGCCACCCATCACACACATACAACCACACACGGCACACACGTGCACATGCCCACACCATGGGGTAGGGCCTAGGGCCATGGGAATCACCTGCCTGTTTGCCTGCACACCTTCCATTTATCCCTGTCATTCTGTGTAATTATTCATAGTGCCCCCTCCTAGTTTAGATGGTAACTTACGTGGTCACTCACCCGAGGGCAGCTTAGGAGAGAGATGGAAGTAAGTGGGGCAAACTGGAGAGATGCTACAGAGAATGCAGACATCAGTGTTGGCTGCTGTGCACTTTCTCCAGAACTTGCAACCTGGACAGGGAGGGGCTAGCGAAGACTGCCATGTCCTCCCAACCCAAGCGAGGATGATCCTCGTGTCAAAAACAGGGGCGTGGATCATGGAATACTCTGATGAATCTGAGAAGGTCTCACAGTGTGAAAAAAAACCTTATCTTTTAGGCAAGGTGAGTGGTCATCTCTGCTGTAATAGTCATTAAACATTTTTTATCAAAGTATCTGCATAGCTATTACATGTTTATCTGTGTCAGTGAAACCATTTTAAACTATGCGTTCCCAAGACAGATAGGGAAAATAAGTTTTATCTTGAATGCCGATTCTGGGTGTCAGTGTCCGTCACTGCCCGGGGAAGAGTGTTGAGAAGGATTCTGAGGCTGCATCCCAGTTGCTGTGTCTGCATGGGAAATAGAGTGGTGACGTCCAGGCTTCTATTTGTTACTCTTGACCCAGAGGGCGTTCGGAGGCTCAGGGTCTCATTCCGTACGCAGCCGTGGTCCACTGCTGTGCTGTGAGACTGCCCACGACTGGCCTTGGGGGTCCTCTGCAGTGCCTATGGGGTGGCCTCTCCACCCTGCTGTCTCTCCCACTGCAGTACAGCCTTACTTCAAACAGGGCTCAGTGTCTGCTGCCTCTCTCCGGGAAGAAGACCAGACAAGTCTGGGAGCAAGAGATAGCTTGGTTGGGCAAGATGCCTGCTCAGATTAGCGTCAGTTCTCTGGGAAACTTTCTGCCCAAGCCCAGGCCCAAGCACGGCTGTGACACATCCAGAGTTGACGCTTTCGCATCTTGCCCATCCCTCCCCATCTTTCTCCGTCCATACCCCAGCTCACAGCTTCCCAGGCAGATCAGCAGGGCACCTGGTGTGAACCCCTCCTTCCCACTCCCAGACTCCACGCCCAGCCATGTATTGAAAAAAATCGCACCTTTAGACAAATGGGCAGCAACACAATGACTTCTTGGCTCTACAGACAGACACTGCTACTTCTGTGGCAGGTGTTCCTTTGAGGTCTGTTCAGTCTCTTGAGTCACAACCACGCACCCAGGACAGGATGTTGCATGTATGGGCGTCTCTAAGGCAGCGTTTGTAAACAGGCCCATCTGTCCCCATGAGAACCAGGCTCTCCTCCTTCCCTGCGAGGTCACAAAGCCTACTGTACCCAAAGCTCAGTGTGATGGTTTATTGTTTGTCCTTTCAACCAGCTGCAAATGAGAGCTCAGTTGTGTTTGCTCTGCTGTCAGCCCTTTTTCAAACCATGTTGCCCTTTCGGTTGACCCAGAATGGGATGGTCCTCCATGTCAACCATTCCCAATAAACCCCATAAAGGATTCTCAAGGTGGGCTACTGTGGTAAAAATAAGTGACGAGTATTTGCAAAGCTTGTTCACAAGGGACCCAGGAACAGGGTGAGTTTCAGGAAGTGGGTGAGGTACTGGTGGCAGTGGAGTCAAAGGGCTCGGTTCCTCCATTTGTAAGATGAAAAGGTGGGCCTTCGAGATGCTATGACTGAACTGCGGCTAGTGTGGAGATTACCCAGGGCATAGCCACATCAGCTGAACCATGAGGCTAAGGAATCCTGGACCAGAACTCTACTTCCCTTGTGGTAGCAGCGAAGGAATGCCCGGTGTCCATGTTTCTGGGCCACGAGAAGCCTACAGTTTCCCCCTTTCCTTTAATGCAATGTTACATGATGTCAAAGTTAGTGACCAAGATTCAGCCCAAATCTCTGACTCACAGATCAGAGTTGAAAAAGGTTTAGAATTCCAACAAGGAAGCCTATTCCTGCTTTGGGGGGAGATGCAGAAGACGGAAGAGCCCTTTCCTCCTGTGACCGTGGTGTTACACCATCTAAAGGGCTGGTTTATGAGTCTTCGCAGGACTCCAGTCACATTCCAGGCTGATCCAGAGCAAAACGATTGAACAAGGAAGTCCTGGTCTCAGTGTGCCCCATGGTATCTCTTCCCTGTCCTGAGGCGCCAGAACATCTGCGGATTCTCAGTGTCTGTCTGAACTGCCCTAAAAACAACCCAAATACCCACAAAGGCTGACGTTTCCCATCATGGTCTCAAGATCTTCCAGAGAGGTGCCTCTGAGTCACCCCAGCCGAGGGGCATTCGTACACATACCCTTCTCGGTCTGGGTGGAGAGCTGCCCAGGAGAGAGGATTAACTCCCCCTGCTTCTGGGAAAGTAAACTTTTAGGGCTTCAGAAAAGGTCCTCGGGCAAAGAGATGGAGCTACTGGCAGGTAGATGGCAACAGGGAACCCTTGAGGCAGTGAGACCAAGGGGTACAGTGGGTATCTGCTGCCTCGTCTTGTTTTCCCTCCTGTGTGCCCTATCCCATGCCAAGAGACGCTGGGGACAGAAGGTTTGCACAAGCCTTCCTACTCGGTCCCCGTAACCCCTGCACACTCTTCTATGCCCCCTTTCCTCTGCCGCCTGGACCGTAGAAGGCGATATGCTCTTCTAGAAATATCTTGGAAGTCCTTAGGCCCATGACTCAAATGCAAGTGCCCCTGGAGCTGCAGACAATTAAGAGTGATCACAAAAGGGCCCCTGTGTCCTTTCCTTTCAGGCAGCAGATGTTCCTGTCATGTGGTCTGAAGAAGTCAAGATGTGTTTGCACAGAATACGGAGCCAGGGCCTCCCAGGAGCAGGGATGAAAGAGCGGACACCCAGCAGCTGGTCCGCAAAATAGGCTAGTGCATGCTGTGCCAGGGGCAGGAGCCTTGTGCACGCCAGGATGGCCGGGCGTTTCTATGGAGAAGAAGCCAGAAAGGCAGAGCACGACCCAGAGGCAGCATCACCAGAGGCCTCGGCCACGTGGTGGTGCTGGACCCCCTGGCGTCTGGGCCCTGGACAGGTGTATGGCTCGGCTTAGAGCTGGAGCACACTGTGCTGGGGTCTGCACTGGATGGGGGACCCCAGGCATCTTCCTGTTCACTACATGTGTAACCCAGTGCACAGTACAAATGGGACATCAAGGATGGCAGGCAGGCAGGTGCACGGGTCAACAGAAAAGACAGTGTGACGCATCACAGCACTAGGTAAGGGACCGGGGTCAGGGTGGCATCTGGGGACATAAGTGTGGGTTAGAAGTGACATTTCCCCAAGGATTTGCCCCAGCTTTCTCCACTCCATAAATGGCATTTCTGCCCTCCCAATTCTCAAGCCAAAAACCCAAGAAGCATCCTCCATGCCTCTCTTTCTCTCCTACCCCGACTCTGAACACTCTACTTTCAAAATAGATCTAGAGTCCAATCACCTCCTCTGTCATCACCACGGTCCAAGCAGCCATCGGCTCCGTCTGCATGTTAAATAGCTGCCTGCGCCCCACCCTCTCTCGCCCCCGTCTCTGCTCTAAGTCATTCGTTGCCCTTCTCTGCACTGGACACGCGCATATTCAAGTGTATCTTTGCATGTGGCCTCTGTCTCCCTTTCTTCCCAGTAGAATGGAAGGTCCCTGAGTCCTTGGACTTTGCCTCATTTGGTCTCTTATGCTTCCCAGTGCCTTGAACAGTGCCAGGTACAGAACCAGTAAATATTAGTTGAAGTCATTCTAGCTGAAGACTCAGGACCACATAGTGTCGTCTGGTTCACCTTGTCCCCTCCCTCAAGGGTCCTGAGGCACTTCCTGATTTTCCCCCCATAGGTGGAGGGAGAAAGAAGCAATCTTAACAGAAGAAATGCCTGATGATGATAAGCAACTCAAGGGTACAGACGCTGTGATCTCACTTCTGCTGTCCAGTCCCCATGGGATTATGTGCAGCGAAGGTGTTCTGGACACTGTTGTTGAATGGAGTGACCGACATCCCCTCCCCATGGCCGAGGCTGGTGGCCCCATCCTCTGTTCTCTCAGCTCCTGGAGCTTCTCTCTAAGGTAGCGCATGGCACAGTGTTTCACTCTTAGGACAGCAGTGGGACTTCAGTCTCTGCATCCCTAAGCCTACCTGGGATGTCTAGGTCCATGTATTTGACTCATGGCAGCTGTCCAATATTGCCAAATGATGAATGCATGAATGTATGAATGAGAAGAGAAAAATTAGGATTGTAGACCCCAGATCAAAGTTGGCAAAGCCTCCTGGTCCCAACTCGGCACATGTCACCACCTACAGCAGGCTAAGACTAGATCATCCAGGGGAGATACACACCAACCAAGTAACAGGAGAGGCACTTATGGGCACTCCCAATAATCATATGAGAATGCAGGTGTAGCTGCGGCAGCTGCTCAGAGTCCCCTGTGCAGCCCAGGACTCCAGTGGGTGACACACATGCCACAGCCACCAGAAAGGCTTCCTGAGCCCTGGCAGGCCGTATGCAGTTGGAGCCCTAACTCCGCTCAATTGCAATCTGTGTTTATGGGCCCATAATCAAATGGAAACGGGAAGTTTCTCACGAGAATCATCTGTCAGAATTGTGTGGTGTCCAGGCCCCGCGCTGGGAGATGGGGTTATAAATACCAAGCTCTGCTCCAGCTCCGCGTATCTCCAGAGACTCGTGGGTCATTTTTCAACCCAGCACTAATCCGAGGAACTGGATCTTCCATCAAACACTGTGTCTAACAGGCTGGGTATTTGAGACATTGATTGTCCCCCATGGATCGGGGAGGTGAGAGCGATCACAGGAGATGAATCCAGGAGCCAGGCTGGCCTGCGCTTCGGCAGATGGACTCCCACAACCACCGCATCCTGGACCCCACCGTGCAACTGCCGTGCTCTGAGATAGACGCCTCCAGGCACCACCAAGGGAACTGCCACAGAACCATCTCCTTAAAAAAAAAAAAAAAAAAATCCTCTTACGACAAAGGGTGCGCCATGCGGCAAACTTGGAAACCCAAAAAGCACAAGGAAAAGAAAAATTGCCCATAACTCCATCCCCGGGAGAAAAACTCTATACCATTATTAGAGCATAAATTTCCAGGCTTCTTTCTCTCTCCCCCCAATAATTTTTTTGATAAAATATAACTAATATTGTACCCACTGTTGTCTAACTTGCTTCCCTGGCCCCCACTAACCGTCATACTGGGACTACCCCACCCACCACTGTTTTCCCCACAGCACGATTTTTAATAGCCATGTTAATTGTCTTGGTCAGGCCCTTTCATTGAACATTAGTTTGTTTTCACTTTTCCAATAGTGTAAAAGATGTGAAGAACATACTGTACATAGACCTCTATACTAACCTGGTTATTTCCTTAAGGTAAGTTTGTAGGAATGAAATTATGCTGGGTCCAAGAATACGTACACCTTTAACAAGTCTTTTGATACATTCTACATTATCTCTCATTGTGTTCTATGGCTTTAGGAACAGCTAAATATTTTTGGAATACTTTTAGCCAGTAACGACTGCAGAGGAATAGGCAAGCAAGGGAAGTGACTTACTGACTTACTGTCTGTCACAGAGGTGGCAGAATGGTCCGGCTCTCTGCTTACACTGGCTGTTTCCAGAATCACAATTTATCTCCTGTGGCAGCAGCGGGTCTGAAGACACAGTTACAGTTGGGAGGAGTGAGTCCTCTCGGAAAATTAATTGAGCTTCCGAACTCCTTCTAACTTTGTTGGATCTTTAAAATTTCTTCAAAAAGTAAGATTGTACCTACTCTTTGCTCTTTAAGGCTGACCTGGACGTGGCTACCTAATTGGATCAATTGAGAGGGGCTGTTCTGATCAAGTATGAAGGCGGGGAGATGAATCTGCCTCACTGGGGAAGACCCCTAGAAGGGTTCCGGGGAGCAATTCAATGAGTAAGGGTCTTGACTTTCCAGGGACCGTGGAGAACACAGAAGCCTCTTGCCTGTTGCTGGGCTATGTGCAAGCTGTGCGCACAGGCCACCGATTAGAAGCTTGCGGCCTGCCCGGGTGGCCAATTTAAAAGCACCTAAGGAACCAGGGTTGAGGGAAGCAGGTTGGTTGGTGGTTGCCCCTTGCCCTTTGCTATGTGATAGCCATCCATCCATCCTTTGCCTGTCTTCCCATGCAGAATTTGCCCTTGAGGGTTACATATCATGGCACCCAGGGGAAGGGCCAACCTTCCGAAAAATTGTAAATAGAGACAAAATGGTTTTGGGGTCCTCTGACCTCCCTGGCAATGCCCATCTTCCCTCCTTGTTGGAGAGTCCCCAGTCAAACCACCTGATGTCACCCTTGACAGACAACGGGAGAGGAAAAACAGATGCTTTCAGGCCGGAGAGACCTGCACCCCAAACCCAGGCTCTCGCTTCACTGTGCAGCCTTGGGGAAGTTGCTAAACCTTTCTGATCCTCAGTTTACTTATCTGTACAATGGGGAAAAGATGCTTGTCTCACTTCATGCTGCTGTGGCAGGATTCAATGAAAGACCTACGGAATGTGAAAGTGACTGATGCACTGCTTGGCACATACGAGATGCTCAGTGAGCATTATCACCATCTTTTTTCTATCTCCAAATCCAGGGCTGCCACTCCCAAGAGGCTCTCTGAACCCTACGCTAGGGCCCCGGCTCCAGCCTTCTTGCTCTAATCACTTTGGAAATGATCGGATCAGCTACAGGATGCTAAATGTTGATGATCCTTCCAGAAATTCATCTTGAGTAAATAATCATGGATTTGCTACAAAATTGCTCTTGACAACATTGTTTATAATACCTGAGGACCAGATGCTATCTAAATACAAGATACAGTGGACCAAATGCAATATAAAACATCTATACTATAAAACACTACTCAATACAAATTTCCTTCAATCTTTGAAGTTAAAAATGGTAATTCCAGTCCTGGTATCCACTTACATTTCTTTAATTATTTAATGAATTGGTGAGCATCTTTTTATTTGTTTATTGATTCACTGTGTTTCTTTTCATGTGCACTGCTTACCCATGTTGAATGTAGATCTTTATGTTGGGTTATTTTAATGGGTTTTTTTTTCTTATGGGTTATCTGAGCATTTTGTACATTCATAAATTGGCTTCTTGCTTTGTGCTGTAAATATTATCCCCTGTATTTCTCTTGTCTTTTGACCTCAGTTTGTCCTTTGTCTTTATTTTCTCCACTCTGAAGTTTCACTTTTTTGCATTAGATTAATCCATCTTTTGGCTTCCGGCTTTTGTGTCCCACTTTGAAAACAGGTTTCCAAGTCCAAGGTTATAAATATACTCACCCAAATTTTATCTATAATAAAAAATGTTATCTTTTATTGCTTCATTTTTTTTCTTTAACATGGAAATCCTTGGTCTAACTGGAATGTAATTTGGTGTAGGAGTTAGATGAGGATCCAGCTTTATTTTCCTCTCAAAAGGTTAGCCAGTTATCTCCATACAATTTATTGGATAACCCCCCTTTCAGGCAAATCCTTTTTACGAGGGGCGTCGTAGAATCGTTTGATGAGAGCTATGGACTGTCTCCCCAGGAAAAGAAAATGTATCCATAATTCACACTAAATTTCATCAACAGTTTTAGTAGGGCCCTTCCAAAGCCCATTCCATGGTTCCTGAGGGGTCTGCAATCTCCCGTTAAAACCCCCAACTTTAGGTGAAAGAAACAGCGCTTACATGGGATTCCAGGCTCCAACGCAGGTCAGCGAGAGATGATTTTGTGGTGGACAATGTGCTGGAGAAGAGTCCCACGCCCTCCTCGGGGCAGAAGTCCTCTCAGCCTGTCCTCGAGGCTGTGGAGCAAGCCTTGGATACCACCATCCCATGTTCTTGGAATGCAAAACATGTTACTTGTTATTATTCCTCTGGCTCAGAGCATCTAACCGATAACATAAATGTCCACCGCTGATTAGCTCTCTTTCCTAGAGAGTGTGGAGCTTCCTCCTGAACCCAAGGTCAGGCACAGGTACAGTGCTTCACGTGACTCAGTTTCCCTCGATTTGACATAAAGGTTCATCCAGTTTCAGACTCTTTCACCCTAGATCTGCCTACTGCTCCAGAAGTCTGCTCTTTAGGGTCACATGTGACCTTTCTCACATACTCACCCTTAATTTTTGCCCACCCGCCGAAGGCCAGAGCTCATCTTTGTCCCTCTGGTCCCTGAGAAGTCAAGGTTTGAGCTCCACTGCCCCCGGTGCACCCCTTGACACCTGACTCAGCAGCAGCTCTGACCAGGTCACTGGGCTCATCTGAGCTGCCTTTCCTCCTGTCACCCTGGGTGCTGCCTCAACCCTCCAGCTCCCAGAATGTTCTAAATTCTCACCTATGAGCTTGTCAGTGATGCAGATCTCTGGGCCCCATGCAGACCCTTTGAGTCAGAATTCTGGAAGGGACCCAGAAGGTAGGTTTCACAAGCCCCTCAGGCCGGACCTGCTATATCATTGGCCGGGTGCTGTGCTAATTGGAAACAAAAGGCCCCTTGCTCAAAAATGATGAACAATCTCAAGATGGCAACAGCAGAACTTTAAATCCTCCGGGTTGCAGGGTCTCTCTGAGTGCCGTGTCCTGCATGACTGCGTGGGTCACAGGCCCCCTTCTGCCCCCTCTGCTCTGTGCTGACACTAGTGCACACCGAAGGGTGAGGGGCACTTGTCCAAGTTAACTCTGACGCCACTGCTGCTCCGTGCATTTCTCACCTGGACTAGAAATGGGTCCGAGGTGCGTCCTCTCATGGCCCCAATCGCAGGGACCCCCACCAGCTCTGGAAGACTCTCCTCCAGCTCCTTGCCTTCTGGCCGTGGCACTGTCAGGCTAGTGTTAACACTCTAGATTGAATTTCTACTGCTAACTATGGGTATCTTGTTCTGGTTTCAGCCAGGTTAAAGATTATCACAAATCCACATTATTTACTGGGGTAAAGGTCTGCGCACACACACACAGGGAAGATGGATCAGGTCCGACCAGGGCGACAGCCAAGGTGTCAGCTTCCTGGGTTGCACAGCCCCTATGCTTGTTCTGGGAGAGCTGGATCCTGGCAGGTGGACGGGAGCAAGCACCTGGGGCTGTGACTTCCCATTCTCCAGATGCTTCATCTGCCAGGTGCCCAGACATGACATCTGTTCCCAACCCAGAGGCCTCTGCTGTCCCTGGCAACCCGCAGCCTCGGGGACCACTTCCAGGTCTGAGCCCAGGCCCCTTCCTACTCCCCTCTGTCCCTGCCTTTTCTTCCTTTTCAGCAGATCTCAGGACAGGGATCTGAGCCTTTCAAACAGTATCCCACTCAGGGGACAAGGAGAAAGGCAGTTTGGGCAGAGGGAGCTCTGTCCACGTGGTCCTCTGCCCCTGCCCTCTGTGCTCAGAAGGTCATCTCATTTCAACACACACTAAGTTAGTATCTACTTAGTTCCAGTGCAGGGCACTTGGTTACTCTGTAGGGACTGGGTTATCAAAACCCAGTTCCTGATCCTGAGCTGCCCACAGTCCAGTTTCCAGAGACGGAGACAGCCATCAGGGCAACACAGAGCGACCTGCTCGTACCAGCTTGCATGGACTCATACTGGCTTTTCCACCTTGCAAGAACCAATTGCTAAATTCTCAGGAATAATGTGAGCCCATTATGAAAGCATTGGTAGCATGAAATTGCCATTTTTAGACTATTTACACCAAGCAAATGGGCAAATGCAACAAATTAGACCCTTTTTTGGAGGACCACTGCAGCTGTGTGCTGGTGGGCAAGTTATCTACCTTTCCGAGCCCCCATTTTTTGCATCCTTAGGTAGAATCATAATTGCATCCACCTCACCCACTGTGTGAGGATTAAATAATCCACAGTAAGTGCCCAACAATTCATAGCTGTTCTTTTTTAAATGTAAGGATATTATTCTACAAATAAGTGACACTAACACAGTGTACTCAGCCTTGTGACAGTGTTGCAAGAACGTAGATGAGCAGTGGTTAACTCTGCTTGGGACAGGGCAGCAGTCAGGAAGCCTGAAGGATGTGTCAGAGGTGGCAGTTAGGGCAGGGAGACCAGGAAAGGCCGAGAGGCGTGAAGGGGCTGGCAGAATAATCTCAAGTGCCCGGAGCATGGGGCTGGCAGGGGGAGGCTAGATATAGGGTACCCCGGGGCTCTGTTCTGCACCAGCCTCCAGGATGATCCACTCTGTCCAGAGATGGCAGGAAATGTCCCCAAGAGTCACTGGCAGGTGGCGCACCAGGGTCTATCACTGCTGAACACCAGCACCAATTCTCAAAAGTAGAAGGAGCATCGGTGGCTCCCCAAGATTCTCAAATGCATCTCCCATTATCCCCCAGGCCCCCAAGGCCAGCTCCCACATCCCCATTCCCTTCCAGCCCTGTTGAGATGAGAGTGGTCGAGGTTTGCTGTCACATCCACATCCTCCTCATACACACATGTATTCTATACCTCACTCTGAGGGCTGGGATGTGTTGATGCAACCACTCAGGGAATGACTGATGAGACAAGTCATGATAGATGTTCTCTCATAGGGTCCATTCTCCCTCCGTGACCCTCTGTGCCTCTCAGAGGTCCAGCAAGTCATCCCTCATTAGCAAGCCCATGTCATTCCTCTGTTGGCCAGAAGGGGTCACTACTTCCATGTGCCCTAAACCTCCTGGATAACTGGATTTCCCGCCAGCTCACCTCCATCCTTCATCTCCCAGCGGAGCAGCAGAGAACCCAGTCCTCCACACCCACCAACAGCTGTGTCACCTTCAGAGAGGCTCGCCTCGGTGAGCAAAAATGGCTCACTGCAGATGGGCCTTGGCTATTGTCATGGCTATAAAAAACACATGTTTAACTATACTATTAAGTGATCATCTTTAATGCCATCATCATTACCACTTAACACAGGTCGGTGAAATGAAGCCAGCTTGACCTCTCTCCTATACCTTTGTCACTCTAAAGGGTGCCCAAGCCAAGACGGGTCAAAGCCAACTTCTTTCCTTCTGCCAGAGGGGCAGGGCTGGGTTAGGGTATGTAAATAAATGGCAATCATGTCCATGATTCCCACTCCCATGCCTGTGGCAGGCATAACTAATGGAGCCCCAATCTCTTTCCCCCCAGGTCTGGAGGCAGCCTCTTACTTTCAACACAGCATGCCTAGAGTCACCACCGGTTTCTTTGTGCTAGAGTTTGAAATGAAACGAATTTGCTATCTCGGATCTAGAGTAACCTTTCAGAGTCTGAAAACACTTGTGAACAAATGATGTTCCAACCACTCATCTGGGCACAAAGTACAGGCAAGTACATAATGATCTTGCAGAACACTGAACGATAGAGACATTGGATTTAACTGTGTAATGTTCTACTAAATCCTAAAGCATTTTATCTGAGATTCTGGTATTGATGATAGAATAAGTGTCTAAAGACTGAGAAAATTTGGAGAAAAGCCAAACAATTGAAGGCATTATATGTACTAACATATCCTATCTGCAAATTGAGAGAGATAGTCATTATCATATTTCACCAGCAGACAAGGCACCTCCGTTCAGCATGGAGAAGCCGAGGTTGCTCAGAGTGGAGCCCAGGAACCGGAGCATTGAGGGCAGAGCCCGGAATTTGAAGTCAGGGGATAGAATTCTGGTCCAAGCCCTGGTAGGAACAATGTGTTCACACCATCAGTGGATTGTTGGCACGGAGTCCCTGCAGCCATTTTTCCTCACTGAGGCGAGACTCCCTGAAGGTGTCAGAGCCGTTGGTGGGTGTGGAGAACTGGGTTCTCTGCTGTTTTTCTTGGGCAAGAGGCTTAACATCTCTGTGCCTTGATTACCTCATCTGGAAAATGGAGACCACGATGTCTACTTTGCCTGGCTACTAAACAAATGAAGAGCAACAAGGTATGCAGAAGTGCCATCTCACCCCTGAACATGCTGGCAGAGATGGAGACAAGACTCTGGGCTGAAACAGAGAAGACAGGTCACCTCCTAGTGCAAATGAGCCATCCCCGCAGGCAGGTGCCATGGCTGTGGTGCATCTGCTCTCACCCATGCTTTCTTGGTGGAAGCTTGGGAAGCAGGGCCCCGGACCACCCCCCCAGAGGTAGTTGGGTCTATCCAGAGAGGCTCCCAATCGTCTTTTTCTCTCCTGCACCCTTGCAGATCTTCCCTTTCTTCTCCTTCCTCTACTGCTTGGTTCCTGCTTCCATCTTCCAAGGGCGGCAGAAGCCGCAGGCAGGGTCACATCAGTGTGTCTATGTGCTCAGCTGGGCAAGTAGGGTCCAGGATAGGGTGGATACTACAGTCTGTGGGCCAGTCACTCAGCCAGGGCTGGCATGAAACAGATGACGCACTCAGATAGGGCGATTGAGAGACTTTGACAAAGGGCGGACTTAAGGGAGACCCAGAGGGATGGCGCAGCACCCCAGTGTTCCAGGAATGAACAGCGAGGGGGTGGGAGCAGGTGCCGGAACCTTGGCCAGCAGTAGCTGTAGCAGCGAGGAGCTATGGTCTTAGGTGAGAGGACATGGACAACGCCAGCCACTGCATGGAGGGAGCTGGGGAAACGAATGCTCCGCCTCCATCTGGCTCACCCAGCACCGCCAGGAACTGGAGAAGTGCAGAGAGAGAGCAAACAGACTCAGGTAGCCAGGATGCGAAGGGCCAAGAGAATCACAGAGGCCTGGAAAATAGAAAGGGAAACCTCTTTCAGAGGTATAGGGGGAGCCTGTGGACCACCATTCACCCTTGCTCTACACAGCTCACCTTCCAGCCACACTTATAGCCAAGGCCTGAGCACATGTGCCATCTGTGGCCAGTGGAGCCTGAACAAAACCTTTTGGGGCTTCTGGAAAAGGTTTCACTCCCTGATACAATGAGATGTGGGAATAGAACCTGCTGCTGGATGTGGCTATGTGTGGCCTCGACGTTTGGCGCTATGGCAGCCATTTTGCAACCATGAGGGGGCAAATGTCACACTGAGAAGAACAGATCATAGAGATGGAAAGGACCTGGGTCTATTATCACTGAATCATTACACAGTTCGGGAATCCCTTTGCCTCCAGGCTTTGTTTTGGGTGAGAAAATAAATATCCTCGTTTTTCAGGCCACCGGCATCTTGTCTTCTGAGATGCAGTCGCCAATATCTCAGCTGGTATTTTAAAGTAGGGGAACTGGCCTGGGCAAGTGGACTACACTCTTTTTTGTTCACCAGTGTATCCCAGGACCTAACAGAAGGCCTCACACAGTAGGTATTCAATAAACCTGTGTTGAATGAACCAGTGAAGAAATGAGTGGGTGGACATATGCGTGAATACCAGGTGTCACCTCAGCCTTTTCCCTCGGCCTCTCCCAGCAGCTCAGAGGAACGGCATCTCCCCGAGGGAGGAGAAGGTCGAGGACTGCCAGAGTGTCTTCGAGGGAGCGCAGGAAGGCCACGCGGCTCCACACATACAGATGACTCATAAAGGCGTCTTTTCACCCCCTTCAAATGGTGATGTTCCTGTAATAAAGAATTTAATAACCCGCTGTGCCTGTGCGGAGAAAAAACTCATTTGTTTAATAGGCAGCAGTTTGGCTTTGTCATGTTCATTTAGTTTTTAATGACACACAGTTGTGCCAATATTGATTTTAGCTTATAGGGACTCAAAAAATTTACTGTCTAGATGGATCAAGACGCAACCGTTTCATCTTGCCTGCTCTGAAGACACATTGCCCGCAGCTCGGGCCTGGGAGGGGTCTTGCGGTCCAGGGGCTGGCAGTGCCGGCGGAGAATATATAGCCTCCTCATTGGCAGCGCCCTCCCCGTTCCACTTTCTCCCAGCCTCACCTCCTGCCCTCATTGGTTGGGAGGGAGGCTGCTGCTGCGGGAGGCGACATGTTTTTCATCTTGGAAAGCAGAGCAAGACGGCGTCAAGGAAACGCGAGTTAATTTTCCAGGCACACTCTCAGCCATGAGTTATTTGCGTGTGTGCGTGCAAGTGCGTGTGTGCGTCCACTCAAGCTCAAGCCCAAAGCGTGAATCCCAAATAGAGCCGGGGCCCTGCTGGTTATTCGGAGAGCAACTTCAAATGTCATTTGGACCCACCGGGCTCGGGCACCTCTCTTTAAAATTACTTACAGTTTTGTTTTTGTTTTTATTTTTAACTGGGGACTGTATAAAAATAGCAAAAGGGATTAGAGAGGCAAGACAAGCCTTCCCTGTGTTTTCTGAACAGCCCATTTAAGCATAAATACATCCAGCAGACCCTTGGTATTTGTGGGCTTGACATTTGTAATCTCAACTGTGTGTAGCTTCAATTATCTGAGAACCGCACTGAAAAATGGCCTGGAATAGCAACCGTCATCATTTATTCAGCACATACTACGTGCCAGGCACAGAGCCCATTGCAGTTTACAGGGTTATCTGATTCCATCTCCACATCAGCCCTTTAAGGCAGGCAGGTAAGTATTTTTATCTCCATTTTAGAGGAAATTGCTGTTTGCAGAGGTAAGGTGATGGGGCCAAAGTCACAGAGAGTACATGCCTCCAAAGCCGGTGCTCCACTGTGCCCTGCGTTTTCGATGGTACTGAGTTCAAGTCTTTCTTTTTTTAATCTCTGTGTATTGGAGAGAGGAGAAGGAGGAGAGGAAAGGGAGAAGGCAAGGGAGAGAAACATCACTGTGATAGAGAAACGTCAATTGGTTGCCTCTGGTATGCACCCCAGATGCAGGGACCGAACCCACAACCTAGGCATGTGCCCTGCCCAAGAATTGAACCGGCGACCTTTTGCTTTGCCGGACAACACCCAACGAGCTGAGCCACCCTGACCAGGGCCTGAGCTCAAGTCTTCAGCAAGTGCTGTAAACTGGTATCTCTTGGTGAGTGACCCCAGCCGACCAGGCAGCGTCTGCACCTGGTGGCAAGTGAGTGGACGACAAGGGCCACAGCTCCACATCGAGGCCACAGCCACACATGCAGCATTTGCTTCTCTGCCGCAGCTGGACATGACCAGACTTTCCCCAGAGAACCACGAGGCGTTTGCCCCGTGACTGCCTTGCCTAACCCTTGTGTTGCCATAAAAACACGGCAGGCATTAGGGGGAATAGAGACAGCTCTGTATATAGCACATTAAGATAATGAATCACATTAGGTATAATTTTATGTCGTTGGCCTATTTAATCTACTTATGTAAGTTTTAGCAAGCACTTTTTTCTTCACGATGGGAAAGTCATCGCGAATTGATTCTTAGAGTCACAGAGCTTGAAAGGACCTATAAATCACCCATACAAGCCCTGTCCCCAGAGAGGTGAAGTGACCTACCCAAGGTCATGCAATTAAATGGGAAGTTGTGGCCTTTTCTAAGAAAGGTGGGCATCGGACCCTCAGCAGGAATGCAAGCCCTGCAAGGACCTCGGTGCTGTTGGATAATTGGGTTTTGCACGCATCATTTCAGCCAGGAGCCCCATTGCCAGGGGAGTTCTCACCACGCTCATTAACCACCCACCTGCCACCCACAGCTGCTGCTCCGATGGCTGCCACGGCCAGCCTCCTGTCACTCTCCTCCTGAATGTCCAGATCCTTAGCACAGCGCACAAAGGTGGCCCTGCAGGGTCTGGGCTCTGGGCTCCTCTGGCCTCCCCTTTTCCTCATCCTGCAGCTTCACAGGCTTGCTTTCAGTATATCCTCCCTGCCACAGGACCTTTGCTCATGCCAGAACCCGCCTCCTCTCACTCCTGTGAAGTTTCTCCTTCCCTTCAAATCTTAGTCAGTCACTGCTTCTTCAGGGCGACTTCCCTGACCTCTCCTGGCCAATGCACTTTAATAGTTTTTCAAGGTAGCGCTGACCTCAAATATAACTTTGTGTTAATTTGTAAGAAACTCAAACATTGACCTGTCCTACTAGGCTGCACACTCCATGAGAGCATGTTCCAGTTGCCTACTGCCATGTTACAAATTACCCTCAAATGTAGTGGTTTAAACAGCCATTGCATTCATAATTTTGTGGGTCGGGAACTTGGAGAGGGCTCCACCAGGCAGCTGTCACTTGAATCTCTTCGGCAGCTGCAGTCAGTTGTCGGGCAAGGCTGTGGTCACCCTGAAGGCTCAGCTGGGCTAGGCACCCACGGTGATGCACTCATATGCCTTGCAGTTGGTTGCTGCTGACGGGAAGCCCAGCTAGACTGACGCCAGAGCATCACTGCATGGTCTCCCCAGCATGGCAGTCTCAGTGTCCTTGAGCTTCTCATAGTTCCCAAAGTGAACTGCATGGCTTTCTCTGGCCCAGCCTTAGAAGTCACTCACTGTCACTTGACTTCAGTTACATTCCATAAGTTACAAGCACGAGTCACGGAGGCCAGCTCGGATTCAATAAGAGGGAGGTGGACTCCACCTCTTGATGGGGAGTGGCGAGACCACACTGCAGACGAGTGTCTGGGATGGGAGACACTTTTACAGTCATTTTTGATAAATGCAATCTGCCGCACAGCAAGAACAATGCCATTTTTCCTCCTTTCATTGAATCCCTAATAACCAGCACAAGAACTCAAAAATTATTTGACAAGTAAGTGGATAGACAAATGGATGAATAAATATATACGGTGCTATGGTCTGAATGTTTGTGTCCCCCCAGAATTCATATATTACAAACCTCATGCCAATGATGGTATTAGAGGAGGGCCTTTGGGAGATGATTAGATCCTAAGGGCAGAGCCCTCATGAATGGGTTTAGTGCCCTTACACAAGACGCTCCAGAGAGCCCTAGCCTCCTCTACCACGTCGAAGTACAACAAAAAATTCACGGTCGGGAAGAGGGCCCTGACCTGACCATGCTGGCGCCTGATGTTGGGCTTCTAGCCTTTAGGACTGTGAGAAATAAATGTCTACAGTTTAGAAGTCATCCAGTCTGTGGTCTTTGGTTATAGCCACCCAAATGGACTATGACATAGAGATACATGAAATCAGGGAAGGAAGGAAAGAGGAAGGAAGGAAGGAAGGAAGGAAGGAAGGAAGGAAGGAAGGAAGGAAGGAAGGAAGGAAGGAAGGGAGGGAGGGGAGAAAGAGGAAGGAAGAAAGGGAGAGAGGAAGGGAGGAACAAAAGGAGGAAGGGTAGTTAAGGAAGGAGGCGTGACAATCATGAGAGCAGTAGACACACCCGTGGACCTGCAGGAACACTGCCCTTTGGTAATGGATTTTCCATGTTCTTGTCCAAGAGGTGGCTCTTCTGCAGCCCCCACCTGACACGTTCAGGGACAATTCTTTGTCAACTTGTGGGCATGAACTCAGAAAGGTAAACTGATTTCAATATCATTCAGAGAAAAAAAAAAACTAAGAAAACAAATCTGCTGTAACATACACACACACAGCAAGTGCAACAACAGCGGCAGAGGAAGAAACCAGACAGGCTCCTAGTGCATCTCGAGGCTCAGAAGAAATATAATTTAATGATCTAAGCGTCCTAATTTTGCACCTGTCACAGTTGAGAGGTGAATGTGTTTTATGTTGCGTCACACAGAGGGGGACTTGGAACAGAGACAACGTATACGTTCCTAAGGCCAACAGTTCAATAACGTGGGCTTCTTTGATTTACTCCCCTCGGTGGGTGGCAGGTTAATAAAACTTCAGTCAGCTTGGTAAATCGCCACCCATCCTGGCTGTCCTGACGGGGCGGAGCTCACGCAGAAATCCTGGCTGTGGCCTGATAGAAACAGAGCCGCCCCCTGGGCCGGCCTCATGGGCCTCAGAGCCTCCTCAGGTCCTGGGTGCCGGTGATCCTTGTGTGGCCAGCTGGGGACACATCCTGACCAGACCCCTGCTTGCCCACAGCCGCAGCCCCTCACCCTGGCCAGGCTTCTCTGGTTAACAGGGGGACAGGAGCCTGCTGAGCCTGCCTGTCACATGGGCCAGGGATCTCATGGCTCTTGGCACAAGCAGACCCACACACATTTGTGCACCTTCACTGTCAGCAGATGCCACGGCTCCGAGCCTCATATCCTTCCCATTGCACAAAGTGACAACTGACAGATAATTGTATTGACAGAAGCTTATTGAATATAATTACCCAACAAGAACCATTCGGAATCCATTAGCTGGACTAGAGCTCAGCTGAGATTCCGGGGGACTCCCAATGCCCAGCGTTACGCCCAGTCAATGGTCGGGTGTTAAGCTTTGAAAAGACCCCCAGTCTGAAAAAGGGAGCATCCCAATGGCACATACTCCTCTCTGGCATGTGTCTTACCTACTCTAATATATACTTCTTATCTGCTTCTTCTTACTGTTATTAAGTGCTTAAACTATTATTTCATTGTTACCATAATCTTATGAGGTACATAGTATCACCTTTCACATCCAGATGAGGATACCGAGGTTCAGAGAAGTTAAATGACGGGTTGCACGTGCCGCTGCTGGTGAATGGCAGGAATGAGACTGAAGCCCAGGCCTGTAATTCAGAAGGCAGATCTTCTCCCTATTTGCATGGTGGCCTTCTGCCTAGAGGGCTTGCCCCTCCTCCTGGGGACAGGTGTGGCCGTCCTGCAGTGCAGAGGTCCGCCCAGTGTGAGTGGATCAGTCCATGTGCAAACCCAGGCCGTAATCCCTTGGGCCTGGGGGCCTCCCAAATCCCTGTTTCTGAGACCTGAGAGGAAGTGGTCCTTGACCTTCACAGAAGCCGGTTCAGGAGAAGTGACCTGGAAGAGGACGGACCTCCAGCCTGAGCTTTCAGAGCTCACTGGGGTCAGCTCATACATGTGGGGATAGGGCTGACTGGGGCTGGGCACTGTTCTAGGTGCTTCCTGAGTATCCACGCCCTGCATTCTCCTCATACCCACCCCGTGAAGCCACACTGGCTCGATCAAATTTTATAGATGAGCCAACTGAGGCACAAGAAAGGCAAAGACTTGTCCCAGGCCACACAGCAATGAGTGGTACAGCTGGGATTTGACACTACTAACCAGCACCCTGCCCTGCGGTCACCCCTGCTGTCTAACGTGGTGGTGGGCAAAATAGACGCATCACCTGGTGTATGTGTGCGAGTTGCCATAACAAAGTACTGTGGACTGCGGGGCTTAAACAGCAGAAGTGTATTTTTTCACTGTTTTGGAGGCTAGAAGTCCAAAATTTAGGTGTCAACAGGTTTGGTTTCTCCTGCAGCCTCGGTCCTTGACTTGCAGGTGCTGTCTTCCTACTGTGTCCTCACATGGTCTTTTCTCTGTGAGGGCATGTCTCTGGTATCTCTCTGTGTGTCCATATCTCCTCTTCTTATAAGGACACCAGTCAGATTGGACCAGCGCCCACCGTAATGGGCTCATTTTAACTCAGTCACCTTTGATAATGCCCCACCTCAAATACAGTCACATGATGCGGTTCAGGGGGTTAGGGCTTTGACAGATGAATTTGCAGGAGTACAACTCAGACCATAACACCTAGGATCTGGGGGCTAGGGCTGGGGACAGAAACAAGGGGGAAACCTTCAGAAAGCATGGGATTGCTTTTTGTCTTTCCAGAGGCTGGAGTAGGTTTTCCTTCTCCTAAATACAGGAGGGTGTGGGAAAAACACTGGTCCTTTGAGGAAAGAAGGGCAAGACTTGGGCCCCCAGACTGGAGTGGCTCCGGGAACAAGTTGGCTGGGACAGTGCAGCAAAGAGCGCTTGCTGGAAAAACCAGAACAGGCAGACACTGAGAGGGACCGGGGAGGGTGGCTGAGCAAAGGACAGCCCTGGGACCTCGTGACCCAAGAGGCAGGGCCGCCCGCTGGCTGGTCTTACCCCACCAATCCTGGCATACAGGGCACTCGGGTGATCACACTTTCTTCTCATTTGTGCGGGGGGTGCTGGCAAGTGGGGAACCCAGGTTGTTTAGTGAGGTCAGTGTCTCAGGTTCCAGGCAGGGGTATCATGTTTGGTAAATGGGTTATTCCCGAAAAAGTGAACCTGGAGCTGCCCCAGCACGAAGACAGCAGTTAGTTGCAAGCCCCCCTGCAAAAGTGCAGAGCTCTGCAAAAGGGAAACCAAACGAGAAACAAACAGAACCAATTACATACCTGAAACACTAACAAGGAGATCATTTGTTCTGAAGGGGGTTTCTCCCTGGGCCCCCAGGACACTGGAGTTTCCCGACAGCCCCTGTCACTTTGATTGTAGCCACTACACTGCCTGACGAGAGGATCAATGAAAGGAGCATTGCATTTCTCCACACCTTGAATTGGAAGCAAAATGCATGTGGAAATCGAGAAATTAATTTCCAACCTTGGAGACTTGCTAGGAGGTCATCCTTCTCCCCAGAAAGTGAAAGGGAGAGTGGGGGTGCTGGGCCCTCAGCCCAACCATGGCCCGGAGGGGAGGCTGGCAGACTGGCCATCGACTTCTCTCGCCCTTCAAATGCCGAGAGCCTCAGGGGCCACAGGAGCGGGGCTAAGACCCCTAAGCCCAGGACATGGCACCTGTGTGTATGTATGCACGATTGTGCACATATGTGTGATGGTGTGTGCATGCACGTGTGGTTTGCACATGTGTGTGGTTATGTGTGCATGTATATGTGGCTGTGAGTGCCTGTGTGGAGCTGGGTGTCGGTGTGTGTGCAGCTGTGTTATGTGTGGGCATATGTGTGTGACTTGGGGACTATGGCTACGTGTGCCTGTGTGTGTGTAGGTGGGTGCTGTGGGCAGATGGGGGTCACGCTACTGAATCCTGAGGTTTGCGGCCCCCCTAGAGAGTGGGGACTGAGCTCCAAGCCTGCTGGCACTAACTGACCACAAGTACTCTGTGATTTGAGCTCCAGGTCAGGTGGGACAGTCTCAGGACTGGTCGCAGAAAGCAGAGCCTGTGAGGGGGCTTCTCGTGGGCGTGATTTATGAAGACAGTGATCTCAGGAGAAACAGGTTAGGCAGTGAGGGGTGTGGAAGAGAAGAGAGGGAAAGATAGGCAAGGACAGTTCAGGGGGCATCTGGCCTCAGCCTGATCCCCAAGGGAGCTCTGGAGCTTGAATAACTCCCACAGATGTCTTCTACCCTTGGGGATGAGGGGCTTGGGCCATTGCACCTGACATCGGTGGCACACCAGCCGTGACCCGCCCTGCCCCCACCCCCACACCCAGCCAATGAAAGACATCTGGGGAGAAGTAGCCTCCAGCAGGGCCAGGTGTGGGCCCTTTCTCTCACATACCCGCAGCAGCTGAGAGCATCACCTGCTAAAGGGGTCTGGGTGGGCCCTCAATGGTATTTGTAAGTGACATTATAGGGCATGTCCCTACTGCAGAAGGGTTGTCTGCTGTGTCCTCAGGCTGCAGCACCGGTCCCTTTGGCCCTGAGAGGGAGCGGCTGCATCACGTCTCCACAGGGAGATGCAGGGCGGGCATGACCTGAGGTCAGCAGGAAGCAGCCGGAGAATGGCTGCAGAGGGTGGGGCAAACCCCCTCCTTCTAGAAAGGCTCTCCCACAGCCTACACCACCCTTGGGGCCTCACAGAGTCCCTCCACGAAGACTGACCCTCCTGAGGCCGTGCTCGGACGCCGGCAGGTAGGTCTCACAGATGGGGAGCACCCAGAGGGACAGGTGAGGGGCAGGGCCATGGACGCTGCTATGCGAGCATTTCCTTTCCCACAGGGACAGAGGAGCTGCAATACAAGGGGACTTGGGTCGCCCAGCACCTCAGACCCAGAGGGCCCTCCCTGGGCTGGGGATCAGGGACCAGGCCCGTTCAGGCAGATCTTGGGGCAGAGTGTGTCCCTGAAGTCCAGGGCCAGGGCAGCGGGGCCCTCCTGCGTGTCCGCCTCCAGACACAGAGACAGGAGGGACTGCCTGGGTCAGTGTCCACAGAGCAGCTGGTACCACTGAAGACATAAAGATGACAACCCCACCGCTTGAGGCTAGAGTTCATTCTGATAGACAAGCAGCTCTGGCCACAAACGCTGTCTCAGAGGCAGGTGAAATCCCTGCCAGGTAGGCTCGTAGTCTTTCCACAAGCTCTGTGTGGGAGCCGCAAGGACCCTGCCTGCTCCCCTGGCCCAGGACCCAGAAATAACCACCCCTTGTTTGGCCCACAGCCTTGCTTCCCACACCCCCAGCCCCCTTCTCGCTCTCTCTCTCTCTCACACACACACACACAAACACACACACATGCGCGCATGCCCCCGAGGATTAAGCTACAGGAGAAGGGGGCCCAGGCCAGACCCAACAGAGGACTTCCCATGGCCCTGGAACCACACAGAAAAACCTACAAGTCCTACAGCCCACTGCTCACAGCAGAATAAGGACTATGTCTTGATCCTTTTCTCGTGGTGGAACGGTGGGTAGTCACAGAGTGGTTGCTGGGCCTGGAACCAGAGGTGAGTATACAATACGTAAATTATTGATATGGCAATTATGATAAAATAAGAATCCATTTCCAGACACTACGGTCACCCTGTACTACCCACTGCCCAGACTTGTCGGAAATATTAAATCAGAAAATAGTTTGTACCCCACGCTCCCTACATGGCAGACAGTTCTGAGTCTTTTATGCATGTTGGCTTATTTAATTCTCCTAAGAAGCCTAGGAAGCAGGGGTTATCTTGTCCGAAGGGACAGATGAGGAAATTGAATCAGAACAATGTTGAGTAACTCGAGTGGCAGACTTTTAAGTGAATATGCATTGGAGAGGAGGCAGTGAGGTGTGGGCTCCGTTGACAATTGTGTTGTGGCCGAATGCGGCCACCTCCACAAAGGACATAACCAGCCTTCCACACATTGTGATCTGCTAGCGGAGGTTGTCATGGAACCTCAGAATAGATGGGCCTGGGATTATGTGATCGAGGGGTCCCCTGGCACTCGGCTCTCCAACCCACCTAACATCATCGGGTACAAGAGACACATCTTGTACA
>PVJD01003266.1:106048-169013 GCA_004026545.1 Mormoops blainvillei | reverse complement strand
GGATGTCCTTAAGTCCAGCTGAACAAAGGTTACCATTTCTACAAACGCTGGGTGCCCAGCCTCCTCAGGAACGAGATGACTCACTGAGATTTGGGGAAGAGAGGTTGGGGGGCAGCAGAGGAAGTAGGGGGTTGGGTGAAAAAGATAGGTCCCGGTTTTCACTAGTTAGGTTTGGTTTTTGTTAAACTGGAAAGTCCCAACAAGAAGCCCCAAGGGCTGGCCTGTCACCTAAGTTTTGGGGTGGAAAAGCCTTGAGAAACGACGGGTCCAAGCTCTCCATTTTACAGATGAGGAAATTAAGACCCAGAAATGAAAGTGAACTATCCAAGGTCAAGGAGTCAATAGCGGTCGGGACCAGAACGGAACCCGCCTCATTCAGATCAAGGTAACCCACTTCCCTTGGCCTTGGCCTTGGGCAGCTATGTCTTGTCGCAATCACTGCCCTCAAGTCCCGCCCCGAGTCTGCTGTCTCGGGTTCCCCTCACCCAAAAATCAGCCCCACGGGCCACCGGCTTCCAGGGGCCTCCCGAGAGCAGCTCCCACGTCCTAGACTCGAAGGGGCCCAAATGCATCCGGAAGAAGCTGGACGCGCCCCGCGGCGCTGACCCCGGACCAGGAAGGGGCACCCAGGCGGTCTCATAGCACCGGGCCCCGCGCGGCTCAAATCTGGGATCTCGGCGCAGACACAAGAGCGCGCCGGGCCCGCGCGCACTCACCCGCCGGCGCCGCCGCCGCCGCCCTGGTCGCCATCGGCCGGGGACGCGGGAGGTCGAGGGCGCCACCGCCCCTCCTCGCCACCGCCCCTCCACGCCACCGCCTGGGGCACCGCCGCGCGCTCCCCGCCCGCCGACCGAGCCGAGCGCCTCCCTCCTGGGTCCCGCCCCGAGGCCGGCCCCGCGCGCTCACCCTACCGGTAGGAGCCGCCCGCCGGGCTCGCCTCGGGGCCAACAGAGTAGCCTTCTCCCGCGCCGTGAAGCCGAGCTGGGAGCGGCCTTTCATCAGCCCGGCTCTCTCCCGGGACGTCAGGCAGCGCCTCAGCGCTCGCCGACCACGTGCAGCCCTCCTGGGGCTCGCGGGGTGGGGGTGGGGGCTGGGGGGGACCCTACCGCACAAGTTCCGGCTCTTCTCTGAGCCTCCGTCTGCCCACGTCAGACCAGCGGCTCACCTCTGAAGTCCAGCCCACGCCTAACACAGTCACGGGACCCTGTGGATGAGGCAATACTGAGAATCAGAAATTTCTCAGGAACTTGTTTTTTTTATAGAAAAATAATATGTACACTGTATTATTAAGATCATCGGTTTGAGGACCAGGCCACCTGAGCTCTAAGCCGGGTCTCCGCTTTTTAGACCATCTTCAGTAAACTATTTAATGCCTCTGTGCCTTAGCTTTGTGTAAAAGCAAAACAACAGATTATACTACTTCTTGGGATTGTATAAAGCTTTAATGAGAGATAATCTGTGTGTTGACAGCTGCAAGACGGTAATAGCTAGCTGCTGGCCAGACTTTGGCTACCACCCCTACAGCCATCACTCAGGATTTCAGAGGGGTCTACGGTGAAAGTGCCCCCTCCCCAGGGAAAGCACCAACCTCGTGTACTTTTCCGTAGTGCACATATGGGCAGATGCACACACGTGTGTTCATACAAAAGGGAGCCTATTCTGTTCTGCTGGGCACACTACTTTTTCATTCAACACAGTTCTCTGGTATTCACCTCAAGCCTGAACACCCCGCTCTGCCTCCCTTTCTTTCTTAAGGGATGCATAGGCCTCCATGTATTGTAGGAAGGCCCTCTGTGTCCTTTGGCCCTCCCCACAGTGGACACGGAGCTGGGGTGGCCCTCTAGCTCACAGGCCTTGCTGGGGTAGCTGTAGACACAGTGCTGTGTACGTGCCACAGCCTGCATTTCTACAGCGGAGTCAGAATGGAGGTGCATTTTTAGTTTCAACATGCTGCCAAATTGCTGGGGCCTCTGAGACCACAGGACTTAGTGGGGGGCATGCTCCGCCAGAGGCACAGGCAGAGTGCTTGGGGGCAGCGAGCAGCGGCTGTGGAACTAAGCCGCAGATCCCTCCCAGGTGCGCTCATTCACCAGGCAAGTGAAGCTCGACACTGGGTGCCTGCTAAGTGCCAGGGATTGTACCAAGCAGCACTGAGCGAGACACAGCAGATCCCTATTTAGTTTGCCTGTTTCCCCAAAACTCAGTTTGGGGGATGGGGGAGGTAGAAGCAAGAGATCCAAGAGATGTTGGAACTTTACTAACTGCTGAGAGGATATTGAAAGGGACCCTTTGATACCTGTGGCCCCATCACCATCTGTCCAAATCCTGCCTCTCCAGCAAGGCCGCCCTCCTCCGTGAAGCCTGGTATCTTCCTCTTCTTTCTGCCAGGCTAACTTCACTCTGCATTCTCGCTGCTTGTCCTGCCAGCATGGGGTTACATGTTGACACATCAGTCTCCTTTGCTAGGCAGTCACGGAAGACGTGGGCCTTTGGAACCGGCTGACCAGGCTCCGCCACTTTCTGGCACGTGAACTTGCACAGGTCGGTTCACCTCTCTGAGCTTCAGTTTCTTCATTTGTAGGAGAAAGAAAGGAATATCAGCTACACTGAGAGACTGTAAGAATTTAATGAGATGACGATGTGCTTAGCAGGAAGCACTGAGTAAAAGAGAGCTGCTCTTCCGGGGCAGCAAGGTATCATGCCTTCTGCTCCTCTGAACTAGAAAACATGGTGAGGCCTGGCACTACAAGCGTGAGGGAGTGTGAGCTCCATATAGAAAGCAGAAGGGTAGATAAAGTCCAGCAAAAGGTAATACCTTGTAAAGTCCGCTGGAAAGCAGACTTCAATAAAGCTGTTTCCATGGATTCACAAAGCTGTATGTGGTGGGCGCAAGGCCCTCCCCACCCCTAGCCTACCCGGTACTAATCTTTACCCACTGTGCACCGACACCTAAAAGCCCTAAGTTCCAAGAACACAGAACACCTGTCAGTTCTCCCCCCACCCCATGCTCTCTTTCACCTCCAGGTCTCCATGGTTGCCTTCCGTCGCCATCTGGAAGATAACCCCAACTCCATGCCCACCTCATCATCTTACTGACATTCTTAGGTGTCAGCTGAAAGAACCCTTTTCATGGGAGCCTGGGAGCCCTTTCCTGTCCCGGGCCCATGCCAGTCCCCCATTCTCATTGTTACCCTTGCTTAACCTATCGCCATGCCTAGCACATAGTGTAGTCATTGCTCAGCGTCCCATTTCCCAAAAAGAGAATAAACCTACGGGGCACAGGCCTGTTTCTGCCCATGCGCACAGCTGTCCCCCAGCACCCTGCCCTCAGTATTTGTTACATGCATTTGAATTAGCAAATAAATAGCTATGAATGAAATCATCGGGGTCTCAACTACAGATAAATTCGAATAGTCATGCACCCCACATACAAGGGTGGTCCCAAAAGATTATAATGGAGGCTAGGTGTATAATGGGCTATATAACATGTAGGTCTGTTTAAGCGCACACTAAGATGCTCACACAACAAAATGACCTAATGACAAATTTCCCAGAACATATCCCCGTCACTAAGCAACACATGACTGTAATCACAAGCCCCAGCCAAAGCCACCCTTACTCAGCAGTTGCACCATCTGTCCTGTTGTGTTTATAAGGGTTACAGACCTATGTCTGAGGGCCGCCTGCCAACTATCTGGCAACCTGGATGAAGAAAGAAGGAATGAAATTCTTCCCAGTCTGGCTGAAACTTTAAGCATGGCAGCTAATGGGACAGGGGAGAGCCTCAGAACCTCTGGGTGAGTAAGGGAAAAGCGAAGATAAAAAATGAGGCCTTGTTTTTGGGAACTGGTCTGCCAGTAATGGATTCATTGACTTTCTAACTCTTAGAAACATGTTCCTTGAAATGTTGCCATGACCCAAACGAACTGAACTAAATCCTATAGCGATTCAGGCTGGGAAGTCAGGCAGAGATATCTTTAAATTTTCTTCCAAAAGCATCCCCCACAGAATGCTCCATTGCTAATGGCTGCATTAAATTGATTCCAAGCCTGAAAGTCACATCACACAATCAGTACCCCACTACAAGATACACACATGAGACCTTGGGACTAAGCACACAGCTGTCCTTGTTACGAACGTGCAGGGAGTAAGATAAGTCACATGCTGATTGTCAGGAAACTGGGTCAAAACCAGAAGAAATACTCTGAATTCCTTACAGTGAGGCCAACAACCCCCTGAAATGTCAAGGATCTATTTCCACATTACGTGCAGAAAGACAAGAGCCACAGACAGGTACAAAGGGAATAAAATGGGGCAGGGCGTGAAGACAGGGCACTAACATCTGGTTGGGAGAGGAGCGAAGGGCAATTGAAAGGTAATTGGGCTTTTAACTAGAGAGCTAGTCTCTCCGGTCTTTTTATCTTTAAAAACCCGATAAGACAATAGTAGACAACCCCATGATGCTTTCAGAACAACTAGCCTAGCTTCCCTCCTAATCTTTTCTTCAACTGTTGCCTTCTGTTCTAGAATGCTGCAAGTTATTTTCTAATAGAAAAGGGGGTGGGAGACATTGTGTTCCCTGACCCTCCAAACTCACCGATCGCCATCAATCATCCACCCACACACTGTAAGCTATGGCCTTGAATTCATACTTGACCCAGGAGCTAGCCAGTGTCATTTCAAATGTTTTAAAAGCCAGAGAAGATAGATGTTGACATGATCTGGCAGCTTCCTCTCCCCATCCACTTGGCCAAATTTTTCAATAAAGAATGTGCCTCTCCTGCCTCTTAAGACCTGCTTACTCGTAGGGGAAAGTGTGGGAGTCGGGGAGCAAGACTTGAACTGCCTGCCCATACAGAAGCTTTTTCCATAATTTCAGAGGCAATGAAATGATGTGAGATCAGCGGACAGGAGAACACGCTTGAGATCTGCCAGACTGTGCCTGAAGGAGAGAAAAAAAATTAAAAGCATGAAAAATGTGGGGCGTGAAAGACTCATCAGAACAGGTCCTTCCCACCAAACAGCTTGCCTTGGCTTCTGGAACCATCACTCAGTGCCCCGCCCACCAAAGTCCATGGAAAAAGCATGGTGGATTTACTCTTGCAGCCCTCACTTGGATCTGATGGACTGAATTCCAGCTCTGTCACTTCCTTGCCCGGAGGCCTTGAACATTCTATATGCCCACTGGGCCTCAGCCTTCCCATCTATGGAAGTGGGATCACACTGCAGGGCTGTTGGAGGTTTACATACAATGCCTGGCACCTGAAAGGCCTTCCTCATTAGAAGCATGCAAAGATTCACTGTACAGCCTCAGACAAGCTGCTTCATCTTTCAGGACTTGAAGGGGTTTTTTTTCCCACCCAGAATGTGGAAGTAGTAAATCTTCAGGAAACTTGGGTACGATGTTATACACAGGGTCAGACTTATTTATGCTTCTTTTAAAAACTTGAGTAGGTCTAAGCAATGGCCTGAAATGGAATGGTCAGTGTCCGTGTCTGTGACGGGCAATATCAGGGGCATCTTTCTCTCTAGACGAGAGGTGCACAGTACGTAAAACTGCTAGAGGAGTGATCCGCCTAGCCATTTGGGGGATGAAAGGTGTCACTAAGTCTGACTGCCAGTCCGGACCTTGGCTCTAACACAGCACATCTGTGGGCTGGTTCTTTAGCCTGTCTGACTCATATTCCGTAACGTAAAGATGCTATGACGATTAGTTAATATAAATGCAAAAGTTCTTAAAACACCAGCTGGCATGGAGAAAGCTACTGTTAGCAATTGTAGCAGATACTTTTCATTCTCCTTTCCGATTTCTCAGCCTCCTCAGCAGTTAGGTTGGATCATGTGACCCATGCCGGTCAATAGGCTGAGCACGAGTTTTGTGTCACTACAGGAGTGAAGCGTGTAAGGGCTGGTGCATGTTTGCTGACTTTTGCTTCTCCTGCTTCTGCAATTGTGGAAACCCATGGGCTATGATGGTAGAGCCACAAGGCGGAAGTAATCTGAATCAACTTGTGTCAAACATGGTAAGACATCAATCATTGTATTCAGCCACTGTATTTCAGGGCGTATCCTATTCTGACCAATAATAGGTATTATTGAAGACTTGGAAACTTCGCAATCAAGGATGATTAGATTGAGAAAACAACAAGCAAATTTTAGAAAATTAGGAAACATTTGCTGAGCACCTGTAACGTTCCAGGAATTATGGGTGGTACATCAACAACTGTTGTTGCTGTAGAACAGTGGTTCTCAACTGAGGGTGGTTTGGGGCTTCAGGGACATCTGACAATATCTAGAGACAATTTTTGGTTGTCACAACTGAAGGGGGACTTCTAGCACCTAGTGGGTAGAGGGCAGGGACCCTGCTGAACATTCCTGTAAATTAAGTGTACAAAAAGAAACTCTCCCATTGTAGCCCAGGTTATCTTCTGAGATTGTCACTATTACCCGTTTATGTTCTGATGTATTCTGCATATAGAAGCATACGCAATTGTCTTTTTCTGCTCAATGGTAACAAATCACACACACTATTTTGTATGTGTATCTTGAGGTTCATTCTTTATCAGAACCAATACACCTGCCTTAGTGGTCAAAGAAACTAATAGATGCTAATTCCTCCTCAGACTACAGTGGAAGCACCTCCTCAAGGGAGCTTTTGCGATACTTGGCCCCATTCCCAGAGATTGATTCAGCTGGCCTGGGAGGGGGCCTGAGCACCCAACCTTTTCCCCTGGGTACAATCAAGGTTGACAACTACAGAATCCCATCACCTGTGCCCTGGATCTCACTCCACCTGGAACCCCTCGTCCCCCCCCCGTTTTCCCTTCCCCACCAGCATTTAAACATGTTCTCACCTCTCTCAAGCCACCTCCTCCATCAACCACTCCTGCATCTCTGCCCCTCCACACAGCCAAGTGTTTGTGCACTCAACTCACTTCACATTCAATTCACTTTCTAAATCATCTGGGTTCCTCTCTTCCCGGTCACCAAGCCCTTTGCTTTTCAGATCTTTTAATGCTCAACTGACCCTAAATCACACCACTTTTGAAGTAATTCCCTCTGTTGATTCTGTGACTACCAAGATTTGGCTGGTCAGCGGCAAGTCAGGCAGTTATGCAAGTCCAACTCTGTTCATCCACAATGCAAATACTGGTGGCAACCAGGTTAGATACTGGGTCCGAGCCAGCAAATGTAGGTGTCGCTTCCCTGGGACCCTTGAGTTTGGGAAACCTGTTGTTGCAGTGGGTCAAGGCTTGGAGTTGCTACACTTACCAACACCAAGGGTAAACCCTAACAAAGCTGGGTATAGTTTAGGATACGTTAAGGTGGAGAGGCTTATTAGATATCCAAATCAAAACATCAAATAAGTGACTTGAGAACACTAGAGTTCAGGAAAGGTAAATTGAAAATACAAATTTGGGTTTTCGATGCAGATGTTATTTAAAGCCAGAAAATGCAGATGGTCTCTCAGCAAGGATATCAGCGTGAAGTCCAAGAACAAATCCTTGGGAAAAGGGGAGGAGTCAGAGAGAAGCAGGGCACTACATTGCTGCAGAAGCCAAGAAAGGAGTTCAAAAAGAAACAGTCAGTCAATCCCATCAAGAAGTACTGAAGATAAAGTGGAAAGAGGTTTGGACCTCTGAATCTGCTTATTATTGCCAACCTTGACAAGCAGTTACAACGGAGGGCAACTGCTGATCAGAGCGCCTTCACAGTAAAACAAAGGAAAAGCTCATACAGAAAACTCTTTTGAGGAATTCTCCTAAAAAAAGGAACAGTAACTGGAGACAGAACTGACCTGAGATCAACCAATCCTAAGTCATATAAAATAGGATTTTTTTAAAAGGCCATCTAATTCTCTTGCACTGTTTCGGAACAAGTAAGGAAATCGCACAATGTTCTCTTTCAACTGTTCCTGCTTACCAAAAATTATTTTGCAGCCAGCAATTTTCAACCAGTAGAGGGTTACAGGGTATTCAACTCACAAGTGCTAGGGCGAAGTTCCGGTAGGTATTACACGAATCATTCACTCAACCAGGAAAGACATGTACTTGAAAACTTGCCCATGGCTGTGTCAGTACAGTGTTTGAGAGGAAAGGCAAACTGCTGGCTTACTAGCTGCTTGTTGTTTTTCAAACACAGTTGTTGGGCAAAAATCACAAGTGATTCCTTCCTTCCTGCTAAGAGGCAGACCAAGAATGTTTTCTAAGTTATGTACGGGAATGTGTGTGTGATACCCATGTTAATTTAATTCCCCCAGGGAAACTGTGCAGAACATCTGGGTCAAAGTATATTTCACATTACCAAAAAGGATGAACCAGAGGGGAAAAAATGCACGACAAAGAGTCTTTACTTTTAAATGATTATCAATACACCAAGTAATAACATGTGACAAGTTCTTAAATTCTATCATCTAGTAATTCTGATGAAGAGATACTAAAAGCAGCTTCAACAATTACATTAGTATTCATTATTCTAACCTTAGCCAGAAAGGCCTATTTCAAGGCTGGTTGCTGCTTTACACAGGTAACAAACAACTACTTACTACTTTTTCATAGATAAAGCCCCTGACCTTCAAGAAAGCTTTAGGGAAAAAAAATGTATTTAATCCCTTTCTTTCTTTAAAAAAAAAAAAAGTGTTTCTTACTATATCTAAGAAAGAAAAAATTAGTATTGTCATATATATATATGTTGCTTGAGCTAAAAGGCATAGGAAAAAAGACAACGTATACCCATTAAATTTCTAGGAAATATGAAGTAAAAAGTTGAAATCTTTGGGTAAGCTCTAAGTTTGTACAAAGAAACTAAATATGCTGTTCTCAAAAAGTAAAAGGATCTACTATGTGATATACAGAAATAATTTAATGCCTTTCCACAAGAATGTAACTCAAGCTTTGCAAAAGCTTCTTATTCCATGGAGGCATCTAAAATGCCAATCCACGGAACAGGCGCTCTCTTCTTCTATCCATTTATGCGGTAGTTTTCATGGATCTCTGGTCGGATGTCACAGACGAGGGTCAACAGGTTATCCAGGACTTCGTCCCTGTTCTGCCGGAAGTAGGTCTGGAGGATGCTCATCTTCTCCTGGGTGTCCTTCTCCACTTCAGTGCTGCAACTGCCGTGGGACCCCAGGGCCTGAAGTCGGGGAGTAAAGACACACAGGGAATGTCACGATGACACTCTGATTAGCCAGGAACAGTATTTGGTAAGCAGCTTTGGTACTTTTGGAGAAACCCAGTCTCATCAACAAATATAAACAATCAGCAGTAAGCAATGGAGCCTCATTATTGAAGAGCACGTGGGAAGGTGGCATTCCCAGAGTTAACGGGAGCAAAAATTGATGCAGTCCCTTGGTAGCCAACGTGAAAACACCAAAAAGTAAACCACGCAGCATTTCCACTGCCAGGAAGAATCACCCCAGAGAGTGAAATATTCGCATCTCTCTAGAGTCTAATGTACAGCCTTGACTGGGAGACCCTAAAGGCCCAAGGACCGAAGGCTGGTTGAACAAGTGACGGCTCATCTACACTACAGACCACTCTTGCCATTTAGTGAGACAAGGTAAATGTGTGTAAGACAGAGCGAACCGTAAAATATGCAGTTTAGGAGAAAAAAGGGAAGGCACAGAGTGGTATCAATGTGGTTTGTATATGAGTTTCCTTGTGTGTGTGTGTGGTTTTTTTTAAAAAAGCTCTTAAAAAATAAGTTTATAATTTTTCTGTGTTTAACAAAGGCACAAGAGGGATGCAATTTAGGGGGAGTACACAGAGTTTCACCATTACTGGTTAATGTTTTAGCTATTAAGTTCAGCAGTAGATTCACCAGTATTATGAATGGATAACAACTCTTCTTCCAAATATAAATATTCTTGAATATATAAGACACCGTTCACAGTGAATGTCTCTGAGGAGAACTATAGGTCTGGATGGGAGAGAAACTACTCATAGTTGCCCCGTTTAATTGCTTAAATGTTTCACTGTCTTACCCCTTCAGCTTCCTTTCACAATTTAACAAACATTGATCACTAAAGTTTCTTTTACCTTCTAACTGCCTTCACAGTATGGCTAGACTTTTTTTTTCTTTTTAATCCTTACCCAAGGACATTTTCTCATTGATTTTAGAGAGTGGGGACTGAACCTACAACTTAGGCGTGCGCGCCCTAATCAGGTATCGAAACAACCTTTCGATTTATGGGACGACACGCCAACTGAGACCAACCGACACTTGGCTGATTTTTTGTTGACTACTGTACCTACGTTATTAGAGTGTGACCTATCAGGTTCTTAAAGATCTTTTTGTCTGACCCTTTTTATTGCCTAACCTGTTCTCGCCTCACTACATATGTTAACTATATCCCTTTCTATTTGTATAACGAGACAGTTTACAAAGCATTCTCTCACATGTTACCTATTCCCCCATAACCTATGAGGAGGCCATCGCTCCCCTTTCCACAGATGAGGAAACCAAGGCTCCAAGAGGTCGGGGTGAACATGTTAAGATTCAAAACTAGGACTCTTTGCTCTCTATTATCACCGTTCATTTTATAGGAATACCCTGAGGCATTTCATAATGGGTAGCACAGCTGCTAAGTCATATTTTTAAAAGTCCACAACCCTTACATGGGAGGGGAGTAAACCGCACCAGCTCTACTCTGTGAGCATAAACTATACGCTGAGCCTCAGTACTCAAAACCGAAGCAGCTACAATGGGACACTGCTAGAAAACCTTAGAGCTCATGCTGATAGCACAATACCGACACAGCCCCTATGAGCAGCTGCGACAGATGTAAAAACGGGATGAAATGGCCACTCCAACGAGAGTATTTCTACACTGTTTTGTGGGCAGCCTGACAACTTACAGCACCAATCTGCCCCAGTTTAGGAGTCACAGAAACATTTTAAGTTTTAATAACACTGTCATCGTCCAATGCAAAGATGAGTGAAACATTTGCTACCAACTGCTAAGAAGCAGGCATGTGCCCCTGGAACAAGCAGAAGCCACAATGCAGAACCTGAGAATGAAGCCCACAAAGCCAAAGGCAGAGTTGAGAGGTGAAAAAAGCATCCTCAGGTTACTATTTAAGCCTCTGGATCAAAACCAAGTTAGCCTTTCATCTGGGTTTTTAATTAATTCCATTTTGTTTAAACCAGTTTGAAGTGTTTTTCAGTTATTTACATCCAAGAGTCCTGATGAGAGTTTCTTTCTCTGTGAAGTCCTTCTCCATCCTTTTGCCTTTCCAGAATTTTCCTTGCTTCCTTTGTAGTCTCTGTGATGTGTTTTATGCATGGTCATCTAGCCTATACTATTGGTATATGTCTTTCTCTAAAGCGGGGCTCCGTGTGATTTGTGTATCTCTGCCACCACGCTTTTCACCGCTGCAGGTTTACATGACTGGCATTTCATTACTGAGTCTCCTTGACCACCAGCCTATAAACTAAGCTCCGTGCGGGCAAGGACCATGTATGTCTATTTCTCTTAACAGCTCACCCCGTAGCATTTGGCCCAGGACCTGGCACGTGTTCACTGTTCAATAGATACTTGTTAAATGACTGATTAAGTGAAGACTAGGTCAATGATAGTTAAAAATTGATCACCCGAAGAGATTTGGCCTGAGTATCCAATAAAACATACAATAACCAAAATTTTAAAAGCCAACCAGAATGAGAATTACCAAGCTATACTGGGTATTCTGAGAGCCTGGAGGCAAGAGGAGAAGACGGAAGCCTCAGGAAACTGAAGCAGTAAGGAAAATGAAGGGGACCCACCGCAGCTTCTTTGGCCTTGAACTCCTTCTCCCTCTGCAGGCGGTACTGCTCAATTTCAGCCTGAGCCTCCTCTTTGGCCTGCTTCAGCCTCCGGTTCTTTCCTGTTTTCAAAAGAAAGCAACACCAGGAAGTAGTTAAAAGACAAGAAGAGGAAGCAGAGACTAAGATGGTAAATTCTAACATAAAATTTTTAAAAAGTTTTAAGATACCGTCCCAAGAGATATGCACAGGAGAGAGAGGGAATTCAGAGCGAAGTAATATTATAGGTTCCTGCCTCCTACAAGCTTTATGTAACTGGAAAGGGACTAGTTAAAAAGGACTGCCTTTCATAACCATAGACTGTAAAAATGATGGAAAATAATTTTGGAATGTGTCAGAATATTCTCTCAATCTCAACTACTAAGAACCAACATCAAATGGGTAACATTAAGCATCTAAGGAACTCTTCCTCTTCCCAAGAAGTAAACACCTAATGATGTTGATTACAACTGGAGCTCTGCTTAGAAGCTTAGCAAGGAGACTAATATGCTCCCAAGGGACATCAACCTAAACTCTCATGACACAGATGATGTAATACTGGAAACTGCACAAGAATCAAGTAATGAAGTGGTATTGGGAAGGGATCCTGAATGGAGAGCAGTGGCCAGTAAGACTGCACAAGTGTCTGAGAGGTGAGGAGACATAGGTGGTCTGACCTCCAGAAAAGATTAGACTAATGCACAGCTGGAAGAATTCTCTAGGTTGTATCAGAGCCTGTATAAAAAAACCCCATGACCAACCAACAGATATAATTCCCTGCGCATTAATCAAACTTTTCAGATACCCAAACAGGAGGAAAAAAGAAGGTTCTAGGTGATCAATCTGAGCATTTAATTCAGAGCAAAAAAATCCTGCATCTTAAACTAGGCTTTATTATACATCACTGTATATCAATTCTCCAAATCGCACTCAATCCATGTGGATGAATGAAATTATATTTAACCTTCTGCCTCCTGATTAAGAAAGAATCTTGGACCCTAACGACCTCAGGACATGAACACTGCATGAGGCAAGTCTGAAACAATCAACAGGTCTCTCTCTCTAAGCACCCAAAGACTATTTCTGCAAATATGCATTTTCTTCAGTACTACTTAGGGCCTACTGCTGTCCTCCACCCAAACCAACCTGTATCCCAGGGCTCTACGTGCTGTCCTCCTCAGCAGCTATATTCAAAGCCATATTTCAAAGCCAAAGATCTTTTCCAAAAAATCTACAAGTAACACTTACGGACCACACATTATGAGGTAGTGCTACACAATTTCACAATACCACTCTCCTGATCACTCCCAACTCCCATGGCTCCCTGAATTAATCCCGTAAGATAAAACATTCTCTGTCTCTCAGCAAACACCTTCAACATTCAACTTTGATACGCTTCTCTGAAAACTAAAAGTATCTGAACAGGAAATTATATTTCTTTTCAATGTTGTTTTTTATGGGCCTTACATATGGGAACTAGTGTTAGGTTTCACTCCAGTGAAATAAACTGAATATATATCATGGCTCAAAGCAACAACTTCAGAAAAATTTGGGCTGAAGCATTTTACCACATCACATATTGCCTCTTTCCAATTCCTAACTGGGCAAGTCAATTATAAGTACAGATCAAGAAAGGCAATAATTTTTTCAAATTGTAGTTCTTCTCAATACTTCTATTCCTAGTTATTGCAAATTCTGAGATGTATATTAGCCACGAACTCCTTTAAAACAAATTAATCCAGTAAAGATGTAGCTACAGAGATAAACTGCCTGCACCAGGTTTGACGGAATAAAGAAAGGTGTAATACATGACCCATTTCTCCAAGGCACTCAGAATTATTCTTACCATATTCCAAGATTTTGTTCCTCCACTTCCCCCAAATATTCTCACATGCTTCCCAGCAGATACAACTTGTTACTGATGAGCGACCACATGATTAACTTTGAGAAGTCATTCTGGAAACATTGTATCAAGGGCATAATCAGAAATATTCTGTGAAGACCACAACTTCCCAGTCACCAGAGCAAGACTAAAAGGCTTGTTCCCACCCCCAGCTCCCTCAAAGAAAGCTTTTTCTATGAAATACAGAGTATCACACAACCCCTAATTGAAAGTACAAAAGCCATGTAGTTGGATGTAAGAGAGTGAGTCTTAGAGGAAGAGAAACACCAAGGAATTACTAAGGTGAGTATTTTTTAGTATTTTATCCTTGCACAAGAAAGGAGGCCTCTAAACCCTAGCTCTTCTGCTTCCCAGGGCATGGTCAACTCATGTCTCTTATGCGCCTCATTTTTCCCATCTGTAACACAGGGATAAAAATATCTCTCTCTCCAGATGGGAAACTGGATACATAAATCAGACACAGTCCCTGATCTCCCGAAGTTTAGTCGAGTGACACAGGTTATTGTACTGTGATGACAGAAATGAGCACCTCAGAAGGACCTGTAGCCTAGTCTGAGGGGAAAAGCCGAGGTCCAAGAAGGCTTTAAAAACTGCCTCAATTTTGAGTTCTCAAGGAAGATGAAGGGTTAAAGAACAGACAGAGGACACCGGGAATAAGCCTGGAATCAAGCAAACAGCTATGCAAAGGTTGGCAGGGAGAGGGATGAAAGTGGCGTCTGCGGAATCAGAGTGGTTCAACCCTCCAGGGGAGAGCAACTGTGACATTACAGAGGCAAACAAAAGGCTGGCCCAAAGTGCCTCCGCAACCCTGCTAAGGAATCTGGGTTTTATTCTGCAGTCACGAAATGTTAGTTGGCTGTAAAGAAGGTGGGAAAGTCCTATTTACATTTTTAGAATGACTAACTGCAGGAAGGATGGACTGGAAGAGAGGAAACTTCTTCCACGCATCAACCTAGATTAGATCTACCTGTTAAATTCTTTAGCAACCTCGCATTTCTCAAGTCGTGCTCTCACCTCACCTGCAATTAGCCTGTCCCATATCTGCTTCCTTCACTGGGATTCTAAATGCCATGATGATGGACGCCATAGACACATCGGGCATGCCCCCAACCCCCCGCACCGAGAAGCCACAGTTTTAAAAAACATTGAGGGTCTCGACGAATTAGCCTGCTATAAGGGCCTCAGAGAACTGGATGACCTGGACTAGATTCTGGCGGTATGAACGCAGTACACACGAGCAGATATAGAAACCCTGCCGGCTAACTAAAGGTGGCGAACGACGCAGACGTGGCAAAGAGGACTCGGCGTTTCTAGACAGAGCAACCGTGTGGATGGTGGCCCCTTTCACGGAGACGGAGCACCCAAAGCAGCAAGTGTGGGGGGCGGGGAGGACATGAATTCCATTTGGATAACCCATTTTGCTCGCGTCCCGGACACCCAGAAAGACGCCCGCCCGTTGCTGTCCCCCTCCACGCCCGATCTACTATCCCACCCCGCAACTCCCAGTCGGCCTAGAAGCCTTCCAGAGCCTCAGATCCAGCGAGCTTCGAAACGCACAGCTTCCGCGATTGCAGCCGCCCCTCCACCCCGCCGCGTCTCGGGCCTCATCCATCTACTACTGGCCGCGGCCTGGCCGCGTTCCCGGGCCTCGCGCCACGCCGGGCCGCCCCACCCCAAAACTCACGCTTGCGGGCCTCGGCCACTTTCTCAGCGGCCCGCTTCTCGGCCTGCAGCAGCTGCTGGATGCCCTGCGACTGACTGGCCATTGCGGCGGCGGCGGCGGCTCGAAAGCCTAGGTGCTCGACCTAAATCCTCTCGATCGCCCCACAGGTCAGGTGGTCCAACTGCCCAAGATCTGCGCCTGCGCCCTACGCTAGCCCTCACGTGACATCCACGGCGCAGGGTCAGCTGACTGCCCTTGGTGACTCGAGATTAGGCGGAAAGGGGCAGGGCAGAGGAGGCAAGGTGGCAGCGTCTCATCTGCGCCCGCGCAAGGTTTATCCTCGCTTTTTCCGGTCTCACGGCCCGAGCTGTGTGGTTTCTCTGTCGGCTGGTTCTGTTGTTGCCGCCGCCCTGCCACGTCATTGTTGCCATAATTCCTCACTTTACGATATGCTCACGTCGTGGGCCCCCGAACAGGGGGCCAAGCCAAATCACTTTACCTTTCTCTGCCCACTGATGTAGTCTCCTTCCTTTCTGGGACTTTCCTTGGAGCTCAAGTACATTAGTGACCCAATACATTAGGCAGGTTGGGAAAATGCTGGCCAGGCTCTGGGAGGAGTCTGGACTGGTGATGAGGAGGGAGACTGGGGCTCAAGTCGGCCACTAATCTGTGTGATTTGGGGGAAGGCATTATGATTGAACTGTATCATAGTATTGCATGAATACCTGCTATGATCCTAGAGCTCTGTTGGTAGGTGCGTAGGATACGGCAGAGAGCACGCAGTTTATTGGCAAAACACAGATTACAATTACAAATTGCGGTAAGTAATAGAGGAAAAATGCAGGATACTTTAAGAAAGGTTAAAGAGAGAAGGATGTGGCCCTGTCTGCGAAGGCCCTCCTGTTAGAAATGCCCGAGAAACAGAGGCGGGAGGTACCGGGTGATCAGACCCAAGTGCCTTTATGTGATGCTGCGCCGAGAGGTGGGTTGAGTAGGGGTCGACTTCAGCACCGGAGGAAGGCAAGAGTGGGTTTTTTTTTTAAATGAGCGGGGTTTGTGAGGCGATAGGGGAGGGGTTAGTCTTTGTCTTTTCAGGCGGGTGCTTCGGGATTCCAGGACGTGAGCCGTGATACTGGGCTAGGTACAGGGAGGGCTGTTCCTAGGTACGGGAGGGTCGGTTTGGCCACCGGCTAGGGTGACTGGCGCCAGGTTCCTATTGTGCGCGGTGTGAGAGTTTCAACTCAGCCGCGGGCTATCAAGCGAGTCGGGACATCTGAGTCATAGGCAGTCCAGAGGGTCGGAAAATGGTCTGACTGGGTCATCGGCAATCCGATGCAGGTTGGGGAGCTGGCCTGACCCTTTCACCTCCCAAGGAAGTGGCATTTAAAGTGGAATCAGAAGAATGAGAAGTTAGCCAGGAAAGAATAGTGTGGGATGGCGGTGGGGATGGGAGGCGGAAACCTAGAGCGATTACGGTGACAGAGACCAGCATGCGTGGATTGGGGGGTGGCAACGCGTCATAAAGCCAACCCCTATGGTTGATTTACAGCATGACAGGCAGTGTCCCAAACACTTAACTTACCCCTGACGGCAGCTTTGAAGTAGTGACCAAACTGAAGCTCGGAGAGGTTAAGTAACTTGCCCAAAGTTAGACCCCTACTAACTGTCAGAATATTGGCATCTAGCCAGGAATGCAGAGTGGAGCATCTGGCCCATTGTGCTCTTCTGTTGGAATCTTGTGGGCTGTGGAAAGGACCCGATGAACTCTTAGACTCCTCCAACTGCTGAGAACAGAAGGTAATGCCAGAACTTTTCTTCATGGAAATATCTGTGCTCAAGGAGGTGCTGGATTCATGGCTCAGGACATTTTCATTTGATCGAGGTTAGGGAATGGGGTTGGAAAGGAAGCTACAGTTTAGCAGAATTCCTATTGTTAACGGACTAAAGGGGTCCATTTGTCTGTGTACATCAAAGCCCAACAAGACAGGAGCTTGCAGCAAAGAAAGTAAGGGTTTGTTTTTAGGAAGTGCCCCTTGCTTGGAATCAGGTGAGCTAATGCACAAAGACCTGGCTTCTCTATGGCTTCCAGGCGATGGCTTATATAGGGGGAAAATCATTCATCATGGTAACTAAGGGAGTTAGAGTTGTGATCAGGGTCATGGTCTCTCCTAATTGGTCAGTGCTAGGATAGGGAGTAGTTAGTTGATCAGTGCATCTGGTCTTGATGTCAGCCAAGACGTCACTCCCTCAACCACTTTTCTGGGCCTGGAGGCGAAACACAATTTAGGCCTAGATCTTCTCTCTAGTTTGATGGAAACACTGTCTCTGTGGTTAATGGACTAAAGGCTTTGTTCCTAAGATTATGTGATACTGATGGGAACCACCTTGTCCTGAGGGCTTAATGATTAAGGAAGTGGGCATGCAAGCAAGAAAGAGGCTGGTGAGTCAGGGCGCTGGATGAGGCCAGTTTGAATCAAAAGGAAAAGAAAGGAGACAAGGTCATATTAAAGGAATAAAGTTTCTACTCGTTATACTATTCTTTCCTGTTATGAGAATCAGCACTCAACTGGGCTCTGGGATTTTTAAGTCCAGTCAATGCTTTCTCAGGACAATCTGTCATTTTTGATACTTTTAGAAAACATAATTTACAAAATCAGTCAATAGAGAGCAGTATATACTTCTAAGGGTAGGGTGAAGATTAAAAGAGATAATGGTACATGATTTCACTTGTATGTGGAATCTAAAGAACAAAATAAATGGCCAAATTAAATTAAAACAGACTCATGGACAGAGAAGACTCGTGGTTGCCAGAGCAGGGGAGGTTTGGGGGGGCCTGGGTGAAAGAGGGGAAAGGATTGACAGAAGTGCAGATGGGCTGTTACAAAGTAGTCACAGGGACAGGGAATACAATCAACAATATTGTCGTAAGTATGTACAGTGTCAGGTAGGTACTAGAAATATCAGGGAGAATACTTTGTAAAGAATATGATTGACCACAATGCTGTGCACCTGGAACCAATACAAAATAATATTGAAAGTAAACCGTAATTGAAAAATAAAAATAAAAAATGAAAAAATAACTATCACTAATACTGGAGTACACAGAAGAAAAAAAGAGAGAGCTAATGGTAGCCAAGAAGAGGAAACACCTCACATGCCCATCAGCTGATAAGTGGATGAATAAAATGTGACATATCCATGAAATGGAATATTTTTTGGTTGTAAAAAGGAATAAGGTACTGATACATGCTGCAATATGGAAGGACCTTGGTAACATTATGCTAAGTGAAGAAAGCCAGACACAGAAGATCACATATTGTACAGTTCCGTTTATATGAAGTGTCTAGAATAAGCAAGTCTTTAGAGATACAAAGTAGATGATTGGCTAACCAAGGGCTAACCAGGGAGAGGGAATGAGGAGTGACTGCTCATTGGTATGGGGTTTCTTTTCGGGGTCAGGGAAATGTTGCGGAATTAGTGGTGATTGTTGCACAGCCTTACAACTATGCTTAAGATACTAAATTGTATGCTTTAAAGGGGTGAGTGCTACCGTATGTGAATTATGTAACCATAAAGCTGTTATGGAAAGAGAGAGAGAGAGAGAATGGATGTGAAGTCCTTGCACAGTTACTAGGCTGTGGTTCAGTGCCAGGAAATGGAAGCTGTTGTTTTTATCTGGCTAGGGGGTAATTGTGTGGTTTACAAATCTGGTCTTCCACTTAACAAAAGCCTTCACATCAGGGTTCCGCTAACAGCCATCTCCCTCAAAGCATCCAAATATCTTCAAATTCCAGATTCTTTTTTTTTCTCACAGCATTTCAAAAGTTTATTGTGTAGAGAGAGAAACATTAGGCAATTTGTTCTCGGAAATTTCCAGACTGGTTTGGATTTTATGATCGTCAGAGTGGGTGTTTGTTGTCAGAACTCGGGTACACTGGGGCGATGTCCCACAAAAAGTCGGAAATGAAGGCGAAGCAATTGTCCTCCAAGGGAAGGCTGAAAGTCTTCAGCCAGCCAGCCGGAGCGAAGGTTTGCAAAGTCATCTGAAGGGTACAGGGTGGATCCCAGGCCTTGTTTCCCTGACGTAGAAAAGGATTAGCAAGGCTAAGAAAAGAATGTGTCCATTCAGAGGTATGGCTGCTCAGAATCAAGCCGGAATTCTAGAAGGAGCAATCGCTATCTTTCAAGGCCCCGGGTCAGCTGTGACTAAGGCAAGCTGGGCTTCTCACTGCCTTGGCTAAGGAAGCTAGACAACCTGTCATTTACACGCCGGGTGGCCTTGAGCAAATTACTTAGCCTCTATGAGCTGCAGGCTACTCATGTTAAAAATGGAGTTAGCATAAAAGGGTATGGTGAGGATTAAATTAGTTAATACATACACAGTCCCCCCTCAGCATCCGTGAGGAATTGGTTCCAGGACTTCCTTTCCCTGACAGACACCAAAACTCTGAGGGTACTCAAGTCCCTTATATTAAGTGGCATAGTATTTGCATAAAACTTACGTACATCCACCAATATGCTTTAAATCATCTCTAGATTATTTATACTACCTCATACAGTGAAAATGTTATGACCTCCCCCGGAAGCCGGTCATAAGATTCTCATGTGAGATGTGCGCGCCCCTGGCCCCACCCCCCGCCCTCCCCTCCCCGTTCCCAGAGGAAAGGAATGTACTTACTTCCAAGACCAGAAACTCCATTCAGAAAATGAACCTAAACAAATGACCTTACTAAGTTCCCCACATTTACTCCCCTTAGCTCATAGCCCTTTTGTCCTATCACATTTTTCCACGACTTTCCACTCTTTCACAAACCTGGCATTAAAAACACTCAGGCCAGCCGCGCCTTCCCATGCCTGCAGTGCTGCACCCTCTAGGGCCACTGCTGCCTCCAACTGGGACGAGCACCCGTCAAGTCTCAAGATGACCAACACGGTCTTCTTCAGCGGCAGCGTGCACCAGGACTTGTCCCAGCACGTGGCCAACCTCCCAGGCCTGGAGCTGGGCAGGGGGTACACCAAGAAGTTCAGCAACCAGGAGACCAGCACGGAGACTGGTGAAAGCATGAGAAGGGACGATGCCTACATCATCCAGAGTGGCTATGGACAGATCAATGACAAACTGATGGTACTTCTCATCGTGATCAACACCTGTGAGATTGCATCGTCATCATCCAGGGTGACCACTGTGAGTGATCCCGTTTTCCATACGTCCACCAAGATAAAGAGCATAAGAACAGCTCCGATTTCTGCAAAACTTGTGGCCAGTGTGCTCTTGGTTGCTGGAGCAGATCACAGCATCACCAAGGATCTGCATGCCTCCCAGATCCAGGGATTCTTTGACATTCCTGTGGATAATCTGTATGCGGAGCCCGCGGTCCTGCAGTGGATTTGGGAGAACATCACGGATTGGAAGAGCTGTGTCATTGTCTGCCCCAACGCAGGTAGAGCCATGTCAGTTGTGGACACACTGAAGGTGGAGTTTTCCTTGATTCACAAAGAGAGGAAGATGGCAAGTGAAACAGACCCGATTTTTCCTGGTGGGCGCCATGAAGGCCATATGGCCTTCCTTGTGGATGACATGGCCCACACATGTGGCAAAACCTGCCACGCTGCAGACAAGCTGCTCTTGACCGGAGCCACCAAAGTTTATGCTATCCTTACCCATGGGATCCTCTCCGGGCCAGCTACATCCAGGACAAATAGTGCCTCCTTCGAGGCTGTTGTCACAAACATGATTCCGGAAGAGGACAAAATGATTCACTGCTCCAAGATCCAGGTTTTTGATGTTTTGATGATCTCGGCTGTGGTGACTCGCGGGCCCCACAACGGTGACTCTGTGTGTTACGTGTTCATCCACGACCTGCTGTAGATCCAGGATGGGAGCGTGGAGCATGCCTGCTGGCTTTTAACTAGTATGTTTTTATCTGATTTTTTAGCTTTTGGACTCAGCAACTAGAAGACAAAAGCATCCAACCTTTGTATCCTCCAAGATGCATTGTTTCCTCCTTCTGCTGCTCAAGATCATGTATTTCCAGTTTAGGGGGAGGGTGGTGGTTATTTGCTCTGCGAACTGTCATAAATCAGAAATCTTTTTGTCATCTTGACTGCTTCTGATAGGTAACTTTTTCCTTTGTCCTGTCAGTATTTTGAGGCTACAGCTTTCAAGTATATAATTCCATTGTGGAAGTTTATAATTTATATATTTCAGAGCTGCCCAAGGTGTCTTTAGGATAAAGATTTCTATGTACATATATAGCAATAATGCCTGTGGACATTTGAGTAAAATCGTGTGTAGAACGAGGCTTTCTAAGAAAACCTTAGAAAATGTATAATACCGTGAATTTTTATTTTTACTTTTCTAGTAGCTGGGTGTCAAAGAAATCATTTTGGTTATTGTGAAACAACACTCGGGTTTAACCACTTCTTTGGATGTTTGTTTTCTTTTGAAAGGGCCCATGTCACGTAGAACTTACCTTAAATAAATTTGGATGTTTTTCTCCTGTTAAGTGGTCTTTTCTTACAGAAACCCAGCCAAGAACCTAAGCTGGATAAAGGAAAGGTTTTTCTTACCCTACAATAGCACTTATTTGCTATTTCTATCTCTTCACAGATACGGCGCCACGATCTGCCTGGGTAACACTTATTTCTCTGCATTCTCAGGAGCTGAGGAACATGTCTAGAAAGGTGATGAAGAAAACAAAACATTGCAAATTATTCCTATCAATTATCTACAAATGAATCTGAACAAAATCATAAGCAGAGATGTTAACAGCTACCCTTTTCAATAATTTGCTTGTTCATTTAAAAACGTTTATTGAGCACCTGTGTAATGCAGGAGGCCGAGCCTGGGGATCTCGACTGCTCATCTGGATGAAACAAAAAAACCACAAGGAAGACTGGAACGAGCAGACATAGCCTTTATTTCATTCCAGGGAACACCAACCATGGCAGATCAGCAAAGCAGGACTGCACCTCCCTGAGTCCCAGACACGTGTCTTGCCCATGACTCTAAACTACAGGACCTCACTGTGTACGTGCAGAGGGAAATGGTCAAGAAGCAGTCACACAGGACAAGAAGCCACTCCCAAAAGGAGGTAAGGAGGGAATTACAATCCATTTCCAAAGCAACACACATTCCTTGAGGCCAGGGGCCCCCCCAGCCAGCATTCCATTGTGGGGCTTGGAAGAGCCATGTCCAGCATGACCCCACAACCTGGTATGTGCCAACCTTCAGCCAGCTGCTGTTATGTGACATTCCTTGTTCTCCTGGAGCTCGGCATGAGTGGAGAAGACAGCCAAACAGAAATACTCATCAATGAATACATACTGTCAGACCGAGATAACTGCTCTACAGTTGGACTGTCCACTATGGAAGCACTAGCCACAGGGGGCTACTGAGACGTAAAGGAGAAGTCAGAATGCTTGTGCGTTGCTGTGGGGGACGTAAAATAAGACAGCTATATGAAAACAGTATGGGGGGGTCTCAAAATTTAAAAAGAGAATCATTGTATTGTTGTAGGTGGGAATTAGGCTCTTCCATATGAACACAAGGAAGGCATTCCAGGGACCCAAGCACGGGAGATTGTGGGGTGGCAAGATGATTTAATCATATGGAAATAGGAACTCCTCCCTGGGTGTCCAGTGTCCCATCTCCCTCTGTCTATGGAAAATCTGGGCCAGAAATAGAGTCAATGTCTAGAGGTTCTGTGCCATATCAAAGTACAGTTCAGCCCAGCATCCAGCCTGCTTAGTGTGTGTTTCCAGCTGCAGTCCATTTCAGGCTCCCTCCTGGAGTCTGTGTGTGGAGCTGCATTGTCATGGGCCATGTGGCTGCTAGGACCATGTGGCCACAGAGAGAGGATGCATGAACACACGGAGCGAGTTCGAGTCACCCAGGCTTCTTTGTTCCCCTGGGATTACATTAACATGGGTTTGGGACAGACCAGGTACTCCTTCAAAATGATCAATCAATTTCCGCAGTATCTAAGGCCTTTAGATGGGTTTACAACCCCTAGTTAGACTGACAGGCATCTATGGTCCAGCACCTCTCATTGTACCCCACAACAATCCGGAACCAGAGTGGGGAAGGAGGAATATTAATCCCTGTGGCTGAAAAATGCTGTAATCCCCCGGAGTGCGAAGCTGTAGCTTCCTGGCTAAACCAGCGGGCTTATGCTTTCCCAGTTTATTAAGCTCAATGTCTAGTTCCTTTTGGCTCTCTTTCTCAATATCTAGGCAAACACCGACTGTAACAATGTGACACAGCAATTCCATTTCTGGGTATAGATCCGAAAAGAATTGAAAGTGGGGCCTTGAGGAAATACTTATACATTCATGTTCATAGCAACACTACAATAGCCGTAAGGTGAAAGCAACCCAGTGTCCATGAATGGATAAACAAACCATACAATGGAATATTATTTAGCCTTACAAAGGAATGAAATTATGACACATGCTACAACATGGATGAACCTCCAGGGCATTATCGAATGAAATAAGCCTGTGTGAAAAGACAAATGCTATGATTCCACTTACATGAAGTACTTAGTAGTGAAAGTCATACGGACAGAAGGTAAATGGTGGTTGCTGGGGGAGAGGGGGATGAGGAGTTAGTTGTTTACTGGGTGGAGAGTTTCTGCTTTGTAAGATGAATAAGTTCTGGGTATTGGTTGCACAACAACATGAGTGTCCTTAACACTAATGAATTATACACTTAAAAATGGTTAAATGGTAAATTTTATATATATATATATAACTACAATTAAAAATAGAAAATAATTTCACTTTTTTTTTAAAGAACAGGCCAATAGGAAATTTTAATATTACATGTGTGGCTCGCATTATATTTCTATTGGTACAGCTTTCAAGGAAAATAATTTTAACCTCTGAGGATTTTTTTTTTTTGTCAAAAACGAATAACCATATTAAGGTAGATAAAGAAAACTTGTTTGCTCAAAGTTTAATACTGTTTTACATGTTGTGTTTGTGAAACAATGCCTATTATATTATCTTTATAATCCAAAATTTCAACTGTTTATTTAGTAGTCACTTGTCAAACAGTTGCTCACCTTGAGGAGGAAATACATCAAAGGCATATATACAATTATAGAAGTTCTTGTTGTACAGGTAGCATGGAAGTATATTTATTTATTACATTTTACATATCCTAAAAGACATTCAAATGAAGATGAGCAGCTTCAAACTGGTAGATAAATTTCTAGTGTCTGAGGGATCTGCAAGGATTTTTTCAATTTTATTTTTTACTTACAGTTGACAATATGATGTCAGTTTCAGCTGTATAACATAGTGATTAGATATTTATATACCTTACAAAGTTATCACCTCGTTAAGCCTAGTACCTATCTGGCACCATACATATTTATTGCAATATTACTGACTATATTCCTTGTGCTGGACTTTTCATCCCTGTGACTATTTTTATAACTGGCAATCTATACCTCTTAATTTTTTTCACCTTTTTTACTTACCGCACCCCCAAGCCTCCCTTCCAATCTGGTGACCATCAATTCGTTCCCTGTAGCTATGAGTTTGTTTCTGTTTTGTTTTTGTATTTTAGTTTTTAGATTCGACATATAATTGAAATCATATGGTATATGTCTTTCTCTGTCTGACTTATCTGACTTAGCATTATACCTTCTAGGTCCATCCATGCTGTCAGAAATGGTAAGATTTTATTCTTTTTTATGGCTGAGTAATATTCCATTCCACATATGTACCACATCTTCTTTATCCATTTCTCTATCAATGGACCCTTATGTTGTTTCCATGTCTTGGCTATTCGAAATAATGCTGCAGTAAACATAGGTGTAATACATCTTAACAAAGGAACCTGATCCACACTGAACAAAGAAACCTGTCAGGCTTAAAGAGTCTTTACTGGGAAGGGGTTAAGGTCAGAAGGGGTGGAGAGCTTTTAAGACAGGGAAAGCTACTTGGGCAGGAGCTCAGAGGCAAAAGAGGGCATGGAATGTTCCAGAAACAGCAGTGAGCCTAGAGTGTACAGAGGGGCAGAAGGCTCTGAGATGAGGGCCAAAGGGGCAGAGAGGGCCAAGATCAGGAGCAGCCTGCAGGTCTTGCTAAGGACTTCGATTTTTATCTTAAAAGCAATGGGAGGCCAGCCGAGGAATGCCAGAGATGCAAGTGTCTTTTGAAAAGATTGCTCCTGCTGTATCTGTATGTATGTGTGTGTGTGTGGTTTTTGTTTTTTAAAGAAATAAAGTTTAATATATAATTAAGTATAGTTAAATTTTTATACTTTTTTCATAAAATTGATAATGTCCTGTGCTTCTAGAAAACAACGACAGTTCAGAAATCCCCCTAACCTTTGTTTCCCAAAATTCCGCATCATCTTCTGTTCCTAGAAATGGCTTGCCTGAAAGAACCCCTCATCCGCATGTAATTTAGATAAGACTCCCTGCCCGCTCGTTGTTGTCATGACTATCACAGATTTGCAGATGACTCCCTTGTTTACCTGTGACAAGACCAAACACAGATGATCTGCCAACTTCCCATTCTTTGTCTAATGAGTGATTGAGAATTGTTTGTCCCTCTGAAGTAAGCCGGACACAAAGATAAACACTTCCTGTTCGGCTGGCTGAGACTTCCTCTGATTGCGAAACAATTCCATCTCTACCTCACCCAACCTGTAACTTGTCTACTCCTCCCTATAAAAACCTAAGGTAAAGCCACACCCCAACAGACACTTTGATCTTCACATCTGGATGCCTCCCCCTATTGCAACAGCCAGAACAAAATCATCTCGTTAATTCTGTCGTGCATTTTACCTATGACAGGGTTTTTCGGATAAAGACATTCATAAACCAGAACTTCTTGGTTCAGAAACTATGATCTTGGCACTGATGTGCAAAGCAGCAAGAAAGAAATCAATCGAGGTGAAAGCACCATTTAATGAGCATCAGCCATGTGCAAATCACTTTGTGGGGCACTGGATTGTGGGATGAATAAACCTGCCAGGAATGATATACTATTACCTACTGAGTTATCATCATCACAGCTTTCACTGAGCACTTACAACCACCTTTGAAAAAGGTGTCCCCAGGTAGGCATATTGTCTCCATTATCTTAGCCTCAGTTTTCTCTTCTGTAAAATGAAAATAATAGTGTCTACCATACAGGAATGAATGCTGGAAGGAGTCAGTGAGATAATATATGAAATGTTAGCCTGTTGCTATTGTGAACTATATTGGAAAGCAGTGTGGTCTCTGGAAGGAGTGAGGAAACATTGTCTACAAGAAGAACCTAGATCACACTCAGTGTCTGCCACTCTCATGTCTCACTTATGAGCCAAGTGGCCAGAGGCAGATCCTTGCACACGGGTCATCATGCTTTTGCTCCTGTGATCCTGCAACCCTGGTGTAGCAGAAGCTGTCATTGCTGCCACCCAACTCCCTGTGACCTTTTAGTGGGCTCCAGCCCATTTCCAGCTTCCAGGATCTGCATTTCTCAGAAGTGTGGAAGATGCAGAATGGGCCTTGGAATTAACATGCCCAAGGGGCAGCCCTTAATCAACGACATTGGGTAGCTGATGTATAAACACCAGCATATGTTCTTTTGGGTGGAGGCGGGGCGACCGAATGTTCTTTTATTGTGGTAAATTATATCTTACCAAAATTGATTTTTTAAATCACGCTTTCAAAGATTAAATGAAATAAAATGCTCAGGATGTAATCTTACAAAAATAAAGGATACAACACTACTCAGATACACCCACAAATAGGTAGATACAATCACACTAAGAATTCAAATTAAAAGAACTCAAGTTACAGGTGATGCTTCTTTTCTCCTTTTACCTCTTCAGTATTTGCCAAATGCTCTAAAAAGCCCTAATAATTCATATGTTTACCAGCTCAACTATAAACTGTCTTTCTTCTAGATGACATAATTTTACCATACATGTTTCTAAGTAATTGGTAATCCAACAGAGATTCTGATCGCCATGTCCCAAAGTTTATAGAAAAACAACCCAGCAGCACTAAGGGCGCTCCATGGGTTTCCTTTAACAAAACATCTGATCCTACACAATTGTTCTAGAACACTGAGGCATATGTTTTGTGCTGGGTTTTCCCCAGGGATTTAACTCTATTCTCCCGCTGGGGTAGCTGGCTTACTAATGTGCCTCCCCTTCCTTGGGTCACTTTGCACTCCCCTACCAGTCTGCCCTGCATCTTACAAATAAAAACTCACACTGAAATCTTTGCTTCAGGGTCTGCTTCCCAGAGAACCCACGCTAACTACCAGGCCCAACTGATTAGACAAGAATGGAGCCTTGATCCAAGACAGTACCCATGGTTGGCCAGAGCTCTAACCTGTACATGACTATGATTGTGCAAAACAACTTGATTCTTTTTCTCAGGGAGCAAAGAAGGAAGGAACTAAAGTAAGAAAAAGAGAACAGCAATAGATGAGCTGGACCCTGGGAATGGTGGCCTATGGCATCCTAAGGGAGGCTGGTGGTGGCTCTGCCACCCCCACTGATGTGCCTTCCTGGGCACGTGCACGTCCGTGCAGTTTTATAACCATTTCCACTGCCTCAGTCAATCTAACGATGGTCCTCATAGGGGCTTCTGAGTCAGACAGACTCGAGTTCAGATCAGTTCTATGTGGTCTTCAGCAAATGGCTTAGCACCTCTAAGACTTGGTTTCCTCACCTATAAACTGGATAACACCATCTCACAGGTATTTGTGCCAAGCAACCTGGTATAGGGTTTATTGTCAATCAACATAGCTCTGTCCCTTACCTGAGCTCTCCTACAGGTACTGACATCTACAAATAGTTCTTGTCTTTTGGTCACCATGACGACCCTAGGCAAAGCTCATATATCTTCTCTAATGAGACTGAGATATTTTCACTTTCCCCTGCTCTGCTTGTCTGTGTCTTGGATAGGTTAGAATTCCCACAGGAATCACATTTTAGAGTATGTCGTCTGACCGTTACAATCCACACTCTATACTGTGATGTGGGTGAAAACAATCAAATAGGAAGAGTAAAAAAGGTTCAGCTCTGTCTTCCCTGAACCCAAAGATGCAGCTATATTTTGAGTGGCTTAGGGGACACGTAGAGGGTGAGAATGAGAACGATTATTGGTCGGCTTTGGCAGGAAGAGTAACTTTTGCCCAGCTGGCGTAATTCCAAGCAAGCGGACCACCAAGAGAGCTGCCTGCCTGGTGGTCTTTCACTCCACCTCCCCTTTGGGTTTGTAACGTGCTTTGATTCCTCCTGAGCACCTGACTGTGCCAGATCCTGAGCTAAGCATGAGGGTCTCGGATACAAATCTGGCCCAGGACCTGCTCTGAGGAGCTCACCATCATTGCCATCAGTTTCCTTCTTTGTAAGAGGCAGGCATTGGACTGAGCGATTTTAAGTCCCTTCTCATCTTGAAATTCTATGATTATCATAAATGTGAGGTCAATTCTAGGAGGAAGGCCTGTGGAGAGAGGTTCTTCTTAAAGGATGGGAGATGATCAAAATATCATGGGGTGTTTTTTTTAAAGAATCCAACATATTACCAAAATACTAACCTGGCATTTCTTTCTACATGTTTAAAAGAGCTAGCACATAACTGGGGACCCCGACATGTGAAGAAGCTGTGTCCATCACAGTGGTTCAGAATGTCTGGCCCAGACATCTGCAGTCTGCTATGCATTCCTGCTTGTTTTGAATATGCAGTTTGTTCCAGTGCCACTGATATACTGGAGAACAATTTGAACATAATGCTAATTTTATTTCATCTGCAAGAAACATTAAGTGAAAGCAGAAATCTGCACCCACCTGAACTGACTTCATAATGTTAAATAAAAAACAAATCTGGACAGAGGCAAGCAGAGACTTTATTTGCAAAGTTTACTTCAAGGAGGGGACAAGGAGGACAGGGAAGGAAAACTGCTGCAGGGAGAATGCTTACACTGTGAGATCTACAAGCCTCTCGAGGGTTCGGCACATGGGCTTTCTTTTCATGGAGAGGAGTAAGCAACCAAGGCCAGAAAGAAGCAGGTGTGAAAAGAAGGATAAAAGATTGGCATGATAGGAGTAGCTCAGAGTACGTCAGCCAGCTCTCAGGAGGACCCTGAGGATGGGCTATCTGTAGGCTCAGGTTGAGGCTGGGCCAAAGCTCAACCACCTGGGGGAAAGGGGAGAATCTCAAACCAAAGTTTCCTTGACAAGAACTTTGTTGCATTTGAGCAGTGGGACAAAACAATTCAGCTAGTCATTTTTGATGCGAAGAATGGGAATTGGAAGGGTCTGTGTCTGGCCTTGTCGTGAGGGGGTCATCCCAAGTCTTATCTAAGTCACATGGGAAGTAAACTGTTTCTGGAACACAAAAAGGAGCACTGCTTTTCAGGATCACAGGACTCCGGTGAAAGTCATCACCGGCAGTAGGAACATGAAAAATGCACGTGTGCGTACACTTCAGACATCCCAGCCCCTCAGTTCTCCACGGGTTATGAGTCACACCGACCCCACCTGGCATGACAGCTCTCTCTCTGACCCTGGATAACCCTCCTCCCATCCCTTCACCACAACTCATAAGCTGTAACTCTTCCCCGGCTTCCACAAGCAAATGTCATGTTTTTCTCAATGTAAGGTGCCATATTTATGTGCTATTTATGAATTTCTTAACCATGTAGGACTGCGCTACTATTTTTATTAGGTTCCTGTCTTTTTTTAAACTGTATCCTGACAAAGTTTTTGGGTATTCAGCCTTCAGCCCATTTCCCCACAAGCTCTGTGGTTTTTAATCACACAGATTGACACAGCACAGTGACTTTCAGGAGCACATATGTCATGTTCTAGCAGAACTGATGGTACCGGCAACGGGGCACGCGTCCAGGGACACTGGTTGCGCTGCATTCTCTGCGGCCCGTTTTCCAAAGCGTCACACTCCATGGAGCCGTGAAGGTTTTGTGTCCAGCGCAGGGGTGCTCCGCAGAGGTGAGAAGCGGGGGTGAGAGCCAGCACTGCTCTGCTCGCCAAGCCAATGGTACCATCTGCCCAGCGGCAGCGCCTGTTCTTAACTGGCACACCAAGGAGGAGAAAAGGAGTTTTAATTGTGCTCGGAATTGGAGTGAGTTAATCGAAGGAACTGCATGGTATCTTAAACACCAAAATGAGACTCTACTAACAATCTAAAGCAGTGCTCTCAAACCTCATAGAAAAAGGTGACATTTACTGAAACCTTGTGGCTCAAGGCCATTGGCCAGGAGCCCTGACAGCCCCAGGTCCCACCCAGGCTGCCCGAAGGGCTCGGGATCCATATGTCACTGCACCTTCAGAGTCCAGGATGCCATGGGTAGCTTCACCTGCAGTGAAAGTAAAATGAAAGAATCTCGCCAAAATAATATCATGGGGTCACTACTCAGTGGGGAAGTTGAGAGTGGGAGGGAGATATGTGCCCACTGAAACAGCCCCTGGAAGAAATGAAGCTCTTCTATAATAAGGTGACCTCACATCCCAATGTGCCCAGGACAGTCCTAGTTAAGGTGCCATCTTTTATTTTACAAAAGGGTCCTGCTTGCCCTATTTATATTCCAAAAAGCTGAGACTACTTTATACCTATTTGGGGAAATAGCCTGTGGTATAATAAGATAGATACATTCGGTCTTTGCCCCTGGTTTCTAGCCTGGAGGTCTTAAAACCCTTAACATTTCTGAAGTGATAGGAGCATCTTTTGTTATCCAAGAAGAGACCTTTCCAAACATACCTGAGTTTATACTAGTAAGGTGACTCTTGGTGGGTATCTCGATAGCTTCAGGGTGAGAACTGGTCTCCAGGGGAACCAACGATGTGATTACAGGGTTGGAATATTCAGCCTCACCTCACCTCTGGGGAGGGGAGAGGGGTTGGAGATTGAGTTCAATCATCAGTAGCCAACAATGTAATCAATCATGATTGTGTGATGAAATCAACATGGAAACCTCCAAACATGGGCGTTTGGGGAGCTTCTGGATTGAGGAAAGTATCTGTGTGGAAGGGGTGCAGCTGCATCCATCTCCATGGGGACACAGGCTCCTGCACTCTGAACCCTTCAGGACCTCACTTAATGTACCTCTTCATCCGGTAGTTTATCTGTATGCTTTATAATAAACAAGAATTGTAAGTATGGCGTTTTCTTCAGGTCTGTGAGTTGTTCTAGCAAACTGGGATCTTCGTAAAGGTAGCCAGGTCACACAGAAGTAAGTGAGGGTAGCCTGCAGACCCGGGACTTGTGACTGGCATCTAAAGTAAGGATAATCTTGGGGCACTGAGCCACGGAACCCGTGGAGCCTAGCTCTGGGTAGTTAGTGTCAGAATAAGATTGAAATGATGGACACCAGGTTGGTGTCAGAGAGTCAGATACAGTTCTTTCAAGTTCTAATCATGGACCCCTCTATAAGACCTAAATACCCAGGCAAATGGTTTGGGACAGATTTGAGAAGCAGATGCCAGACTAGACATCGCCCTTTCCCTTTCATGATACAGGTGGTGGTCCTGGGCCACAAGCCTCCCTCTTCCTCCCCTGAGAGGCCTCAGGGCCGCCACGTGGCATACCTCCTTGCGCATCATTCAGAGTGTGTTCTGCGTGCAGGAAGGGACTCCCTTGTCTTTAACCCCTAGAAAGCGGAAACTCAGGTTCACATTTATGGCACTCTCTCTTCCTGATCACATCTCATTGTGCCATCTCTTAATGATTTTCGTTTCCCCTGCTCAGGTAGTAGAGGAGTTTAGCAAACCAGCTGGTTCAGCAGATGCCCAACTGTGCAACAAAATGCCAGTGTTCTTCCTGCAGACACCCTGACTGGATCCTGAAGGAGGGAATGAGGGGGACTCCCTGCCTGAACATTACACTCTCCGCAAGGCCAGCCGCCTCCACCTTTCTCGGTCTCCTTTTTAAAAAAAAATTTTTTTTAAATTTTTTTAGAAAGAAACATTGATTTGTTGTTCTACCCATCTATGCATTAGCTGTTTGACTCCTGTACGTGCCCTGCCCACGCATCGAACCCACAACCTTAGTGTATAGGGACACTGCTCTAACCAACTGGGCTACCCAGCCAGGGCTCAGCCCTGAAAGTTGTTCTTCCATTTGGAAGAAATGTGTTTCATAGATTTAATGAACAAATGGAGCCCACAGATCAAGAATTGTGTGCCAGGAGCCCATGACATTAGAATTAGGGGAAACATTTTGCATAAATGTGTATTAAATGTTGGGTAGGATGTGTTCTTGGTTTATATTGAATCCTGAAAGGTTCTGCAAATCCCAAAAGACTTGGAAACCCCATGTCAAATGGCCCGGGACAACACTCTCCAATTACCCCTGAGAGCCAGCACCCTACAGTAAATTGTCACCTCACTGGGCAAAGCACCCAGGGCACCTGATTGCCAGGGCTTCTCCTCGCATGACTGTAGATGCTATGTGTTCTCTTTCTACGAGGCCAGCCCACAGGGTGCCATTATTCTGTCTCCTAGCACAGCCTGGAAAGAGTCTCTCACAGTGACTCAGCCCCATCCTCCCCTGAACAATGGTCTGTGGGCTCCATCAGTCACTTTGCTGACCCACTGGCCTCAGTGACTTGTTGTGTGGGTGTATGGAATGCTGGGGGTGGGGCAGAGAAAGGAGCTGGGTGGAGGCAGAGTGCATACCCAGCCATCCATGGTCACCGCACCCTGGGAGAGGGAAAGGAAGTTTACTTACAGATGCTGGAGCCTGGCAAGTTACCTGCTAAATTCCAAGCAGCCCCTGCATAGCTGAAATCTTGTACATAGCGGGGAACTGAGAGAAGCCCCTGCGCTCCCTCAGTGGGCAGTCCGTCCCTCCTATCAGAGCGGAGAGGGTCTGCCTTGGGAGGCGGAATGAGCTTGTTGGAGGACAGGACTCCACTCCCATAATTTAGAGGATGCAAGACCAAGACCAGGGGAGTGTTCGTGGTTCAGCCTCCCTGGTTTGCACCCTGGTTAAGCCCTGGACTTGCTGTATAATCTTGGGAAACCCAGGAGGCCCCTCCAGTTCTTGGTTGATTTCCTTAAATGGAAAGTTATAGGGTTGTACACTATCAGTGGTTTTTACTGTTGCCCCCAATAGCCTCTGATCTCACAGAAAGGTAACTCTGAGCAGTCCATGGAGGCAAAGAGTTCCCGTGAGGTGCCTTTGAGGCCAGGAGGAGAGGTGGTTTGGGGGACTTATGGGGGCCCTCGAGGAGGAGGAAAGAGAAGGACCTTGGCCTCTGGATATCTCACACTTATGATTCCCCAACACAGCTGCCCTTCAGAATCAGAGAGCTTCGAGAATATCAGGATTGCATACCCTTAGCCTACTGACTCAGAATCTTGCAGGGCATGGGCATGGGAACCTGGACTTGCATAAGTTTCTCCTGGAAATTCTGAAGCAGCAGGTGTTAGAGATCCCTTATCTGAACCGACCCAATGTGCCACTTGCCGCTCTTTTCCTAGCAGCCCCACTGCCCTCATTGCACATATCAGGTAATTCCTGCCTCCACTTCAAAGGGAGGGAAAATCCTTCTGAAGCCAGGAATCTCTGAAAGCAGTGGGGTCCAGACCTTAGCAAGTCTTCAAGGGCTGCGGATTGGTTGTCTCCTGCTGCTTCAAAAACATTCAGCTCACATACAACTGTTGCCCTGCGTTTCCTGTGTCCTCTGAGAGGCATCATTTCCAGAGCCACAAGTCTAACAAGATCCTGAGTGGAAATATTACTGTCATTTAGCTGGTGACAGACACAATACGAAGAACTGTGTACTTATTATCACTGGAGGAAAACATTGAATGGGCTTTTGAATAACCATGGAATGGCTCCCATCGTGAGCAGGAATCCATTATCAGACTTGGCTCTCCTCTCAGACTTGCCTTTGGCACTATCGGTTTCTGAAATTTGCATTCCTGGATGGAGGATGTGTGCGCAGAGAGCTGGCAGCTGAGATCAAGGGTACAGAAGGGAAGGGTTCAGAAGCAGCTGTGTGGTGGTTGCCTAGAAAGAAGAAAAAAAAAAGATGTTGGCTGGAATCATTTAGTTACAGTGGCACAGTCTTACTTAAGTGGTTATTTAAGAAAAAAGGAAATTTACTAGTGAGATGGAAGAGCCAAGAGTTATGTCTGATTCAATGTCATAAGGATTCTTTCTCCAAGCTCTGGCTCTGCTTCCCCCTACTGGGGCTTCGGTCTTTGCCAGGCCCTCCCAGTACAGGAAGTCCCAGGGACCAGCGCTGCCACTTTGCCGGCTGACCAAAGCTGAGCTGGGAGACAGAGAGGATGAGCTTTCCTCTTGTGCCTCTTAAATCGGACTCCAGGCTTTCAGCAAAAGCAGCTCATCTTTCCAGGAAAGGGTTATGTATGCAAAGAGGGCCTATGCTAGTTTATTACAGAGCCCTCAGAGAAGACTGAAGAGCTGTTTGCACTATTAGAAATGAAGTTCCTTCTTGGCTTAGTTCATTTTCCCAGCTAACTGAATCCTTGCTTCTACTCTATGCCTTGACATTCATACCCAACTCTGGTCTGGTCCGTTGCCAGCCCAGAACTCTTCAGTGGCAACCCATGGTCCCCAGGATGACATTTCAGCTCCTTGTCCTGAAATCCTGAGACCTTTAGATCTGGCCCTTGCCTGCTTGTCCAGCTTTGTGGCTGTCAAATCTCTTTCCTTGAATGAGCTTCCCCTTATCGCGTTATATCATACACCGTAGTCACTCTGAATTATTTAGAGTCTCTGAAAATATTATTTAGAGTCTCTGAAAATAAGGCTCCAAATAGCCTCGGGATCTTTGTTTGTACTCTTGCCTCTTCCTAGAATGCCCTCCTTGCTCTATCTAATTGAAAATAGGCTTTAATGTCACCACCTCCAGGAAGCCTTCCCTCATTCCCCAACTTCTTTCCCAAGTGGACTTGGATGACCCCATTCTGCTCTCATGGCTCTCAGTACTTCCCTCGGCCGTAGTGACTATTACACTGTGTTCATGGCACTTTTTGTTTTTAATGTCTATTCTCCACTAAACTACACGATCTCTTAGGGGGCAGAAATTCGGGGTTTTTTTTTTTTCTCTTCTAATGCCAATTCCTGACACAGAGCCGGGCAAGCAGTTGGTATGCAGAAAGTGTTTATTGGATGGAAAAATGGTTGTTCATTACTTTTTAGATTATTTTGAAAAGCAGAGTAATAAACCTTAAAAGCCAAATAACATATTGGGGAAAAACCCCAAGAGCTGTATGTATATACATATATGATTATGAGTAAATATATCTATATTACAAGCATCTTTTATAACCAATAACAAAAATCTTAACCTCCAAAAAACATTAGGCAAAAAACATGAACAAGAAAGAATAAACACAAATAGCCAATAAATATATGAAAATATTGTCAAAGCCTTGCAAATTAAACATTATACCATTCTATGTGTCATATCAATGAACATAAAAAAATGGTAATACTTAGTTTTAAAAAGGTTGTGAGGAAAGGGGCGCTCCATCCATTGCTGGTGGAATATCCCTGAGCTCATTTTTACAATATGTTCTAAAAGTCTTTTCGATGTGCAGGCTCTGCTAACCAACTCTTCCACTTCTACAATTCTTATTCCAAGGAGTTAATCAGTAATACACACACAGCTTCACATACAGCTCCCATTAATTCTTCATTATTTTCTGATTTTTTTCTCCCTGCCTCGAAAAATAGACTGACATTACAGTCATAGGAGCTGATGGTATGTTACCGCTAATTTAGGGACAAGAGCAGAAAGTCCTCTAGTTTGGTGGCAGTTTGGTGGCAGTTTGGTTGTTGGCTACCAGCCTGTAGGAAGCCTTTCTAGGGTTGCTGTGATAAAGTTGGTCATGATTTGTATAGGGTCAACACGTTTATCGTCTGCTGTGCCAACTGGAAAATGCCCAGCAATTACTAGAAAGACCAGCTTGGGAAGGGAATTCTGGCTTGGCAGCTGGAAAAGGGAAAGTGTTTATTGAACACCTTTTGAGTGCCAAGAAGTTACTGATATGACCTCATTTTATCTCTAATTGGGTGGCCATGATTATAACTGACAGAAACACTAAGCTACAGCATAATGAGGAAAACTAGGATGTGAACCAGGTAAACCTCACTCCAAAGCCCATGAAAATTTTCACTAGAGCACAGCAGACTATGCCTTGAGAACCTAATACTTGGACATGCCATTGGTGCTTAAGCAAAGGAGATTGATCGAGCATAGCTATTCCAGTTGCTCCTCATTAAATGGCATTGAGTGAAGTAATTACACGACACCCACGCTCAGTAGCTTCAAATCTTTTCCCAGGTACATAATAATAACTTATGGTTCAAATGGGAGGAAAATAATCTAATTCTGAGCAGGACAGAGTGAAACAGGCTACTGAATGGATTCTCACTCAGTGCAATTTCCTCTGAGCAAATTCTCAATCAGGGTACCTGCATGCCCACGTTGTGATAATTGATTGCGGACACACTGCCCTGTTCTGGTAGCTTGGAAGTTCTTCTGAAATGATTCCTTTTTGCACATTCTGTAAAATAAACACAAGTTCCGCTCCATTTGCATTCATGTCAGAAGAAAATAATAATTATTTGGCTGATGCCTACATGCCTCCCCCAGATCCACATGCATCAGATTTTCATGCCTTAGGGGAGCCCTGTGACATGTGCAGAGAACCTGGAGTGGGACCTGTGACTGGAGTCAAGAGGCAAAGTAGAGGGACCCCAAAACATCTGACTAGTTAGAAATGACTCACTGGGTCTTTTATTTGTTTTATTGTTGTTGTTTTGGGGGAATTGGTTCAATTTTCAGTTATACTTTTAAAAAAAATTTGGATTTGTTTAGTTGGAGGGTCAACAAATACATGAAGTTTACTTGGGTTTTATTTGTTTAGATTTGTTCTTGCTTTGCTTTAAGTTCAAATGCCTGCTTTGAAGGTGGGGCAAAATATAAAATTATACATAGACATACACATAGCAATATAGCTGAGGGATATGATTTTAACCATTCATAATAAAAATCAAATTATACCACTCACATCAGCTGTCTCATTTTATCCTCTTGGTATCCCTACCTATCACCATAGTACAGATTGGGAGTTCATCTTTAAAAATGGTTAACTCACTTGTGGTTGGTCCAATATTTATTCAGTGGTTCTCAGTCTTGTGTGAGAAGATGCCTTTGAATACAGGAGTTTGGGACAAGCACTTGGAAGGATTAAAAGATTTCAGATGATAAGATAAAGGAAGCAGTAATTAGGGTAGATGGCTGCCAGAGTGGGAGAACATCTTAGAGCATCATTAAAGGAGGCAGTTAACACCCAAACTATTTCCTGAAATGAACAACCCCCTGCAACTCTGCCCCCACCAAGTAAGTTTCTTTAGTGCTCTGACCTTGCCTCTTAGGTATTCTGGCCCAGAACCGTCCAATACAGTAGCCATTGGCCACATGTACCTATTGAGTACTTGACGTGTGGCCATCCAGAATTGAGATGTGCTGTAATTATAAAATACACACAGAGTTTTGAAAATTTAGTATAAAAAACAATGTAAAATATTTCAAAAATCACCTTTTCCATTGATTACATGTTGAAATAACATTATGGCTATGTTGGATGATATAAAATATATTATTAAACTTAATTTCACTTGTTTCTTTCTACATATTGTAATATGATCAGAAAATTTTAAATTACATATGTAGTTTACACTATGTTTCTATTGGACCAAGCTGCTCTGGAAACCAAGTTCTCACATGTTCCAGAAAATACTCAGCACCTGATGTTGCCTTTTGCGTCTTACCTCGTAACAGGGCAACGCACGAGGCGGGGGTCCTGAAGACCTTGCATGATTCAAGACAGATCCTGACCAAGGAAAAATGAGTGCTTTTTATACCTGCTTAAGAGGCGTAGCCACGAATTGATAGTGTAAACCCAGGCTATAATTCATTCCAGCCCCATTCCAGTTTTCCATGATGCAGCTTTTTCGATTTAGGAGAATCTGCGTTATTTCAGATTTTGCACACATAATGAAAACTTCACCGATATGTTTTTAATCACAACACGCGTAGTTCACAAAATGCAGATTCCCGTTGAGTGCAGGAAGGGGTGTGACCAGCTCTGCCCCGCATCGCATGACTGGTCCATGTTCCGCCCCACGGACAACCCGCAGCAGCATCTTTTCTCAGTCCTGACAGAAATTGTTGACATCGTGGTTAAAGCTTTGCTCTACATGTAGAGACAGTGCAGTATTTGGGAAATGCTGAATTCATTAGACCAGGGGACAGTGCAGAGATCCTTCTGCAGCCCTAACCTCACATATAATAACACCACTGTTCCAAGTATGAGCTTAGCACCTCTGTTATCCAGTGACCACCAGATCAGGAAAGGACCTCAGAAGTTGTTAGGGCTGCCCCCCCACCCCACCCCTTGCAGCGATCTCCTTTGCCTAATTCTTGATAGCAGCCATCTGACCTCTGCTGACCTTTCCTCTTGTTATAGAAAGCCCCCTCCCACTCCAAGAACCCTGATGGCTGGGTCTTGATTTTTTTTGTTTTTTAATAACTCTGATTCTATAAAGTCCATGCTTATTTTGAAAAAAGTAGTCAGGTGTTCACTTTGCCGTGGACTAAATGAGATCCAGGATTCAGAGACCTCCCTCCTCCCCCAAGGACGAATTTGAGTGCAGGCTTAGATATGTTTTTGGTTATGCCTCATAACCAATTTCAGCATCAGTTGCCTCATCTAAAAACAGGAGTGGGGAGTGAGAAGATAGCTTAATGAGTTGCTGTGAAGAGGGGAGAGAGGAGAAAGGGCTCTCCAGATGCCAAGTGCTACAGGCATGCATGCTTAATCCGTTTGCCTGATCCAGGGAGCCTGTTTCTTTAAAACAGGCAGGGGCTGCCTTCCCTGTGCCTAGCAAGCTCTCACTTTCACAAAGATGCATTGCCAATTACTCAGAGCCCTGAGCTGTCCTAGGCATTTACAAATTGATTTGTTCCCACATTTCTGGCTGTAGAAGCTAAGCGGCTGAGGAACGATCCATGGGTGTAGACTGGGAGTCCAGGGTGGGCTATGTATCTGGAGGAAGAGATGTGGAATGAGGAGATGACTCAGGATCCCGTGGGAGAGCAGAGGCTGTGTGCACAGACTCCAAATAAACAATCAATGCTTAGAGCGCGGGACGGGAAGAGCACCTGATTTGAAGTAAAACAGATGTGGGTGTAAATTCCACCCACATCTGCCACTTACCAGCTGCTGTGACCTTGGAGAAGTCACATTCAACTCTTGAACTCTCTTTCATCTATAAAATGGGAATAATGATATCTGCTTTGCAGAAGGGAGTGCTTAAGTGTGCAGCATCTGGAGCCAGACCAGGATTTATTAGCTGTATGACCTTTGGAAACTTGTTTTGGAACAGATTTATGGGCCTATAATTGACATAATGTAAACTACATGTTTAAAGCGTACAACTGTGTAAGTTTTGACATATGTAAGCATGTGTGAAAACACAATCCAAGTAATGAAAACATCCAACACTTCCAAAAGTTTCCTCCTTCCCTTCTCTGCCCACTCCCAGTTACCCTCATCCCCAGAAATCCACTGATCTGCTTTCTGTCTTACCAGATTAGTTTGCGTTTTCTTTGTTTAGATTTGGATAGTTTCTTTCACTGTACCTTCAAGTTTATTAACCTCTTCTGATGTCTAACATGCCATGAATCTCATCTGATGGACTTTTTTGGATCCCTGGCATTGTAGTTTTCATCCTTACGACTTCAATTTGGGTGTTTTGTTTTTAAAAAATATCCTCCTTGTGTCTATTTAACATGTCTATTTTCCCTCTACCTTCTAGAACACAAAGAATATAAAGACTGTTTTAACATCCTTATCTAGTAATTCTATCATCTAGGTCACTTCTGGATCAGATTTGTTTCATTTTCCTCCTCATTTTTGCTGCTTTTGCATACCTAGTCTTTTTTTTTTCTTTTATTGGATGCCAGACATTGTAAATTTTACATTGCTGTGGGTTAGACATTGTTGTATTAAACAAATGAACAAATAAATAAATTTGAATAGGAACCATTGTACACTTATAACCAGGAATAATAAAATGTATATCTTTTAAACTTTTTACACATTTAGCCCATCCATTTAAACATTTTATCTGGCTAGGTCATAGTTAAACATTTTTAAAATATATTTTTGAACTGTTTTTTGAACTGTTCAGTTACTTGGAAGCTTTCTTTTAAGTTTTGCTAGGCATGACCAGAGCAGCATTTAGTCTGGTGTTAATTTTCTCTGCTAATGGGGCAGTTCCTTCTTGGCCCTTTAAACGATGCATCGCAAATTATGAGAATTTCCACTCGGGCTGTTGAGAACAGGCACCATTCATTCCCAGTCCTGTGTGAACTCCCAGCAACATTCCCTCTGATTCTCTCGGGTGGTGTTTTCACCTGCTCTTGGCAGTTTCCTCACATACATGCACCGGTCAGTAAACTGAATACTTGTGAGTGGCCCTCTGCAAGGCTCCACAGTTCTCTCTCTGGTCCTCTGCCCTTACAAACTCTTGCCACCTGGATGGCCTTGGACTCCCAGTTCTGCGTCCTCAGCTCAAGGAGTGTGCTGGGCTCTGCCTGGATCCCCCATGAGCCCTGTGTAGTGAAAGCTTCCTCCAGGTAGTAAGCTGCAGCATGCCTGAAACTCACCTCATTGGTTTCCCATCTCTCAGGGATCGCTGACCTTCACTGACTGATATCCAGTATCTTAGAAGCATTGTTAGGTTTTTCTCGTTTGTTTCAGCAAGGACGGTTCCTCTGATCCCTGTTTCTCCAGGTTGGCCAGAAGTAGAAGCCAGGGAAGTTATTTAAATTCTCTACACTTCAAGTTCCTCACCTATAAAATGAGAATAATAATAGTACTCATGTCATAGAGCTGTTGCAAGGATTAAATACGTTAATACTTGTAACTAAAGCACAGTAACTGCTCGACATGTATGAGCTACTGCTATTATCATTATCCGCGCTCGTGAATGGGTTTCTGGATTGTGAAACTCCTGAATTTTCAGCCCCAAGTACAATATCTGACACTTCATTGATATTTAATATTTCGACCTTTACTAGTCTATCCAAGACCCTCCTAGCAGACAACCACTCATCCTCTTACTTCAGTGCAAGTTAAGAATGACCTTTGAGATCTTTAACAGCCATAATTTCTATGCCTCAGAGATCTAATTGATATTCTCATTGAGCAAATTAGCATTTGCAGCAAACATATTTCAATGTAGATTTATTATACTCCCTAAATTAATGTAACAAGGGTATTCTGAAGAGCAAACCATAGTCTAATTCATGTCAGCCTAGAGGCTGACCTCAGAGTTAGCCAGAGGAATTCAAGGCAAGGGAGAAAGAGCTTATTCCAACCCTTCCCAGGCTAACCATATGGGCAAATGGGATAGAGCACTCAGCCCTTTAAAAAAAGGAAAGAAATATATTTGGGACAGATTTCCCAAATATCTTTCTGAAACAAAGGAAATAGCGACCCTAGCTCCTTTACCCCCAACTCCTGGCCTTCAGACATCTTTCCTCATTGTAGATGCGGTTGGCAGCCCATGCGCTGCTCATCGTCCTTCGTGGACCTGACACCTGGTGGGGTCTTCCTGGAGGCCTGGAGGAAGCCAACTGTGTGAGGCAGGTCACATTGTGTCACATGAACAGGTGGGTGTGCTCCATGGCAGCCTCAGATAAAGTACATCTTTCAGTCTTCTTCTAAGACCCCTCCCTTCCCACCTGCTTCAGTTGCCAGAAGTAGGACTGGCTGCCCACTGTTCCATCCTGCCCAAGTGGTGGTCCAGAGACTTATGACTAAGGGCCTATTAATGACCCCAACTCTCTCTTAGGAAGTAAGCGCCCACTTGTCTTGCTTTTTCCTATTTAATAAAAGTCATCCTATTGTCATTAAGAACTAAAATTCTGATGCTCCAATCAGCAGTGACCACCTAGGACACTGGTTTCTCATAATGGCACTTGCAGTTCCATTCACAAAGTGAAATTTGCCTTTTTTTGTTTTCATCTCTGAAAGCAAGATCATCGTGAAGAGATTTTTCATAAATACCGATACATTAAAAAGGACCAAGTCTGGTCCTAAAGGGCGTATGAGGGTTGATGGGGTATAAAAGGATCTGTGATGTTCGGGAATCATGTCTGCACTTAAGCCTAAGGCCCGAATTTGGGGCCTGCACTAAGCCTTTTATTCTATAGTTATTAAGAAAGGTTCTAAGATAACCTATTCTCAGAGGGTTGCAGTTCAATAGAGGATATAAGAAAAGACATAAATCATTGGAACTCATGGTAAGAAATGCTCAGGGCTAGAGTTATATTGCAGAGGGGTTAAGATTTAGAACTTTGGAGTCAGACCTGGGTTCAGCTATGGGTTTCGACCTTGACTTACTGCTTGTCCTTGGGAAAGTCATTTTATTTCCCATTGGTTTTCTCTTTTTGCAAAACGGGGATGAGAGGGCAGTCGTATGAATTAAACAAGATGAGATATGTAAAGTACTTAGTATATAGCTCCAAGTCAGCTCTCAGTCACTGTTAGCTATTATTATTCACTGTTTTTTCAGTTCAGAGGAGGACAACATCTTAGATGGTTTCCCAGAGGGAGTGGCAACCACTTGGTGGCTCCCTGAACTGGAGAGAGGATGGGGCTTTGGAAGCTGGAGCATTCTGCTTCTACTATCTGCAGGCCACAGGTTTCAAAGAAAAATCAAAATGGTTCCAGTTCCGTCTAGATACCTGAGCAGCCTCCATGTGGGGTATATAAGCCCTGTGTCCGCTGCCTTTCTCGCCTTATACCCTTGACAATCATCTTCACCCCTGGAGTTTGAACTCCCCCCTGACATGCTAAGATTTCATGTTTCTAGACAAAGTGACTTGTCCCAAACTATCTCTGTGGCTGCAAATTCATTTCTGGATGACCGCATCCTCCCGGGGATTAAGGTCAGATAGCTTATTGATGCCCTGACACCTCCTTTTTCTCCTTTTCTTTACCCCATATCATCCGCCATCCTGCCCTTTCTCCAATTCTGATCCCATATAATCTATCAAGTCTTGTCAATTTTTGGAGGGTGTTGCCTCTTACATGCCCCCAGCTGGGGACCTGGCCCACAACCCATTGCCCTGACCAGGAATCGAACTGGCGACCTTGTGGTTCACAGGCCAGTGCTCCATCCACTGAGCCACACCAGCCAGGGCCAAGTTTTGTCCATTTTATCTGCTGTTTCCTGAATTTGTCCACACAGCCATAGCGCTGCGCAGATCATGGTCATCCTTCACCCGACGGGCTGCAGCAGCCTCCCCCATCCCTCTGCTTCTGCCTTGTCCACTGTCAACCCATACTCTACTCTGCACGAGGACAGTTGGCATCCACCAATGGGTCAACCCTGCTGAAAAGTCCTCCATGGCTCTTCATATGACCTCCTCCCTAGTAACCTCATGTATAACCCCCCCTCTTCTTGTCTAATAGATTCCGATTCTGCTTGGGGTGGCAATGTGCTCCGTTAAAGCTCATACTTTCCAGGCTTCCCTGAAGCTTTGTGACCACGTTCCGATCGAGGAGAGGTAAGCAGAAGCCCATGGTGTGAGGCTTACTGGGAAACCATGGTTTTCCTGATGAAAAGGGATGGATTCAACTGGTACAAAGCACCTTTTTCTCTTCCCCCTTTCCGTTGGACACACAGACTGATACCTGGGAAGAGGAACCATCTTGACACCAGGAAGGCGAAATCATACATTAAGGTTGGTAGAGCTGGAAGCTCGAAGGAACCTGTTTTCTAGATGACTTCCTGGACCAGCCACAGTTACCCAGGATCATCTAGCTCCAGACTTCCTGTTACATGATGAAAGTAAATCTCTATTTGGTTAAGTAATCGCATCGCAATTCCTGTTACTAATGTCAGACTCAGTTTTAACAGACATACTCTCCCAGCAACTAGAGGAGCAGTTTTCAAACATCAGTGAGGATCAAAATCATGGGGACAATTGATGCAAATTCAGAGTGGGGACTCTACCCCAGCAGACTCTCTCCTTCAGCTGATGTGCAGTGGGGGCCTGTGACTGGTATTATTTAAAGTTACCCCAGGAAAACAAAAATAAAAATAAAAAGAAGAAATAAAATTACCCCAGGAGCTCCCTTTACATGTGTCTCCTTAGAACAATTAGAAAAACATCAAATTCTGGAAATTACACTTAGACAATTTAGGAAACAAATTCTGGATTTATAAGGAAGTTTATAAACTGGCCTCTGCAACTTCTCCAGCCTCATCTCTGGCCACTCTCACTGCCTCTACTTGACCCAAATTAATCACTCGGTGACTCGACTTGTACCGCTCCCATGTCTAAGCTCTTCCAACCTTTCTGGACCTGGATGCTCCTCAGTCCACAAGGTACAGCTCAGGTATCACCTCACCTGGGAAGCCTTTCATGAACCCTGAGGCCGTGCTTGTTGTCAGTCATTGAGGAGCTCTTAAAAAGTCCTCTACGGAGCCCTGGCTGGTGTGGCTCAGTGAGCTGAGCATCAGTCTGCAAACCGAAAGGTCACAGCTTCCATTCCTAGTCAGGGCACATGCCTGGGTTGTGCGTCGGGTCCCCTGTTGGGGGCATGTGAGAGGCAACCAATCGATGTTCTTCACGCACATCCATGTTTTCTCTCTCTCCTTCTCCCTCCCTTCCCCTCTCTCTAAAAATAAAATAAATAAACTTTAAAAAAAAAAGTTCTGGGTGAAGAGAAACTTCTGGAAGGTAGGGAAGGGAAGGTGGGAGGATATGTATGTGTGGCCAGATTTGCATACCCACTTGCTCCCACTGCTTTGGCTTGAGTGGAACTGGGAAGGTGGGTAAGAAACCTTTGAGGGTAATTTTAAATGTTATCATTTAATTTCAGTTCCCCCTTTAAAATAACAACTGAAGACTGAAATCTGCAGTCAGAGTTGAATACCTGTCTCAGAAATTCATTCATTTTAGCGGGCTGTTTTCTCCTTTCCACTTTTGAGTTACACTTCAAGAGTTAAAATCAACACTGGCCCAACAGCAGCAATCAGATAGGCCCCAGCAGAGACCAGCATCATCTAATTAAATCCTTATACAATATTTGCAGGTCTAGCTCTCAAGGGAGGAAAAAACATTGACAAGTTTGATATTTATGGAGCTCATTCGTTCATTCAACCATGCATGCACTCATTTATTCACTCCCTCCTTCTGCACTGACAACATTCTCTTGGTTACAGGCAAAGAAACACAACTCAAGCTGTCTTGTCAGAGAAACAAAATTCATTGGCTCATGTATCTGGAGGGTTCAAGAGTTCTACTGGCTTCCCACACTGGGGACTTGCATTAAATCCCCAAGTATCTATCTTTCTTCTCCTTTCCTTCTTCTTTGGCCTTCCTATTTCTCTCTTTTCCTTTTCCCCTTCTTCTACCTCTCATCTTCCCATCCTTCAGCCAGGTTCTATCCCAGTGGCAAAGGAAAGAGCCTCTGGCAGCCTTAAATAAACACCCTAGCAGCTGAGCAACCCAGAGAGAGAGGTTGGCTTCTGCTGGCACCAGCCCCAAAAGTTCTCGGGGGGACTCTCATCTGGATGGTATTACATGTCCTCGTCTGAAAGCAATTTCTGAGGCCAGAAGTTTGGAGTAATGAGATTAGCTAGGCTGGGAACACATGGCAAGGGTGGAGAACCTGAGGGGTCTTCAGACCCACCTAATCACAGGGAATGTATCCAGGATACTGAAGAGACAGAATGGACAGGCTGCACCATCTCACCCCTCCCTCCCTCCTTTTCTCCTTCCTTCATTCCCATTCGTTCATGTATCCATTAGTGTATCCTTCCCTCCACCCATCCACCCCCCTACCCATCCAGCCATCCACCCACCCTCCCACCCATCCAGCCTTCCTTCTGTCCATCCACTTGTCCATCTAACAAGCATATTTTTAGAGCTTTTTCCATGCTTGGCTTTATACAGGCCCTTAGGTATAGGTTGTCTGCCATAGAGCTAAAGGGCAGGATCAAGGCTTAGCGCAAAACTTGCCCAAAGTAGGTGCTCAGTAAGCATTTGAATGAATGAATAAATGACCCTGAGTCTTAAGCTGGGGTCACCAGGAAAATGATGAGGCCCCTGATGGGAAAGATGGTACAGGGTGAAAGGGGCTATACTGGGCTGAATGTTTGAGCGTCTCATATCGGCCCCCACGAGTGAATGGTACGCCGCCTCTCCCCTGGCAGCAGGAGAGCCAGGCACTGCCAGTCTTGGACACTGGAGACTGAGGCAATAGTTTTGAACCATCAACTGAAAATCTGGGAATGAGAGTCAGTAGGGAGATGGGGTGGGATTTAAACAGTGATACAATGTGCTGGGCTGCTTTTGGGGTCCCAGGTAATGGGCAGGGTGGGTTGGGAGCATAAAAGCCAACCAACCAGGGCACTAATAAGCTGGAGACTCCATTCCTCGGTCCTCTTCCCTTTCTTTCTCTCAGGGGATGATTCCAGGGGAAGAAGGACACTCTGCCCTGCTCTCTTCTTGGCTGCTATGTCAGCCTTTGGATGGTGTCAGGGGCATTCTGTGTATCCACCAGTGATGGGAAATTTCCTACTGAGATGGACTTTGCTCTAAGACCATCCCGCACTGCTCTTGCTTCTCAGCATTAAGTAAACATTAGCTCCATGAAGTCCACCGGCAGGGTGGGGTGGGAGCCTGGGGTTGGTGGAAGGACAGGATTTTGGTGTGCATTCTCAACTTTTTAGGCATTCATTCATTTGTTCAGTTGTGTGTGTGTGTGTATGTGTGTGTGTGTGTTTTAGAAAGAACTTTTATTAAAAGTTATTTGAGCTAAACAGAGGATGCTCCTGGAAGTCAGACCTCAACAGACTGAGATACATGCTTCCTGTTTAGTTGTTAATTCACTCATAAATCTCTTCCTTCTTTCGTTCACTCAGCAAACGTTGGTAAGGCAGATTATTCGGGTCCCGCCCAGATTCCTCGCTTCTGTGCCCCCACCCCTCTTTTGGTGCATCTTCCCTCCAACACCTGCACCCTGGCTCTTTCAGGACTGGCCTTGGGAATTTACATCCTCCTCCCACCCCTACCCTCACCCCACCCCAAGGGTGCCTTTAACCAGTGACTGCGGAATGCAGGAGTCAGAAAGCTCCAGACCTCTGACTCCTCCTTAGGAAAACTGTGAGGTGCAACATACGCTCCAGAGTCCCGGGCAGAATCAGGCCGAAGCTGCTCTCTGACAGGTTTTGCCTGAAGTCACATCTTTGCCCAGAGGGCTACGCCTGGGTAGAGGCAAGTGAAGCAACTGGAGAGCAGAGTTTAAGGGGACACGGACTCTCCGGCTCATGCATGAACCTCCCCACGATTGCACCCTGGGCACCTCACTCCGCTCCCCCAGCCCTGGCCCTGCTGGCTGGCCCTCCCTCCCCCTCCCCGTGGGAAACCTGACCCAGGTCGATGGAGTAAGTGCTGTGTGCTCGAAAGTGGTCTGTGTGCACTGCAAGGAATAAGATGCTCAGTCCGGTGGAACCCACATGGTTCTGGGCTCTCCGTCTGCAACTGCAAATGATCCTGCCACCAGTGGGGGTAGCCCTGAGGAAGGGAGGAGCTTACCTGAGTGCACACGTGACTGGCCTCAACTGCTACTGAAAGCAGCCCAAGGCAGCTGTGGGAGGAGAGTCACAGCCTACGGGAAATTAAAAGCACTTTTAAAATAATTGGCTATGTACAGTCAACTGCTGCAGACATTCATGGATTTGCGTACTGTAAAGGCAAAGAGATTTGTTCTTAATTAACTTACCTTACAGTATTTGGATTTGAGGTTTAGTGCAAGCCCCGCTGCAGGGGGACTCACCTCTTGTTACCGCAATGTCTCTACATAGAGTTAGGGCACGAGGCCAGGAGGCTCTGAAATATCCGCGCAGAGGAACCATGAAGCCAACAGAGGGACTTCAGTCTTGAAGTAAGTCCCAGGGATCCCCCCACATCCACATCTTGGAGAACGGGGCTCGTGGCTGTCTTAGAGCTAGGCGCTGGGCGCAGGAGGAAGATCCAATCAAAGCAGATGGGATGCTCACCAGGTGAAACCTGCCAGAGCCTGGGAGCTGCGCTGAGGCCGTGGCACACTATTTCATAGGCATCGTCCGCAACATGGGATGGCTCTTCCTGGAGGAGGACATTACTGTCATGCCCCTGACTTGCCCTGGAGAGCGGGCTATGGGTGGTGTTATTTCTGGCAAAGCCTTTCTTTCCAGCCCATGCTCCCTTTTCACTCTGCCCCAAGGCCGACTGCTGGTTTGTAGCCGCGGCACCGCCCTTCTCTCTTCTACCCTGTTATGCTGCGGTACCGTGGCAAGTGGTGCTCTTTGCTTTTTCCATTTGCTATGGATTGAACGTTTCCTCCCTAAAATTCATATGCAGAAACCCTAAACCCCAAGGTAATGACATTTGGAGGTGGAGCCTTTGGGAGGTAATTAGGGTTAGGCCATGAGGGCGACGTCTCTTTTTAAAAAGAGGAAGAGTCCAGCTCTGCCTCCCCCGGGCTGGGGGAGGGTACAACAGGAAGGCGGCCCTCACCGAGAGCCTAACTCTGCTGACGCCCCAGTCTCAGGCTTCCAGCCTCCAGAACTGTGAGAAATACATGTCCGCGGCTGAAGCCGCCCAGTCCATGGTGTTCTGTGACAGCGGCCCAACAGAATACACTACTGGTGGGCACTGGGGGAGCTTGCAAGGCTGGAAGAGTGGAGTAGGGTATTTCTCACTCCCGTTGCCACAGTAACAGCCCTAGGTCCTGAGCTAACAATCTGGTTCCAGTTTCCAGGTGTTCTAGCCCCCCAGAGCCAGGCTCACTGCACCCGCTGTGGGGTGCCAGCAGCAGCAGCAGCCACTCCCCAGAGGCCGGGCACTAGCTCTGAGTGGCTCCCCACCAAGCAGCTAGGCTCTGACAACCCCAAGCCCTTCCCTTCGCTCCCCCAGGCAGAGGGGTGGCCTTTGCTCCCTCAGGACTTTCTGCATTAACCCACTGTTCCCTTTGACCTGTCAGTCCTCTAGGACTCATTAAAAACACTCTTCTGTATTAAAGTCTCTGTTAATGTTACGGAAAAATGAAACGACCAGACACTGAGGGGTTAGGAGCACGATCTTTACTTACGTGCACAGGCCCAGAGGAGACAAACTCCAAATTCTGAGCCCAGAACAATAGCCCCGCATTCCCTTTATGCTGGGCTAAGTGGGGTAAGAGTCTTGGGAGGTGTGGTATAGATTTGGCGCGAAAAGGGTTTACAGAGGTGAAAGAGAAGCATTTACATCATAAGTCAGGGCAATTAGCATTTCATCTCTGGTATCAGCCTTGATTCCCTCTACATTAAAACCCAACAGAATGGTTTCTGTTTTCCTGACCCTAATGTCCCAGATGGGAGCTCCCCTCGTGGCCTGGACCCTGGACTAATGAGGTGAGCAGAGTCTTGGCCAACCTGCAGTGGACATGTGATCTGAGCAAGAAATAAGCCTTTGTGCTGTGAGTTGCCAAGATTTCTCTGGTCACTCTTTTATGTGGCACAGTTTAGCCTATCTTGACTATTACAGAAGCTACAAATCACATTGTCCTCCAGCTGGGCTGTTAGGAGAGGATTCTCTCGCTCTGCCAATGGGCACAGAGACGCAGCCAGAGTGAGCTACACGCACTCTGGCAATTTCACAAATACCCCAAAGTCTGGGCAGATCTTTCTGGTTTGAAATTGAGCGAAAAAGAAAAGCCTGGGGTTTTATTTTCACTGTATGAAATTTTACAAATAAACAAGGAAAAGACAAACAGCCCTGTAGAAAAATGGCCTAAGGTACATCTGGAAAAGTGTTCAATTTTACCAGTAATCAAAAAACAAAAATTAAAGTTCATAGTACGATTGTTATGGGTCGAGCAGCATTCCCACCAACTCCATAAAAGTGGGCATATTGAAATCCTCGCCTCCAGTACTTTTGAATGTGATTTTATTTGGAAATAGGGTCATTGCAGGTAAAAGCAAAGAAACTTAAGATGATGTCATCCTGGAGTAAGATGGGTCCCTAATCCAATATGACTGGTGTCCTTATAATAAGATAGCCATGAGGAGAAAGCCATGTGATGATGAGAGCAGAGATTGGAGTCCTGCAGTGCAAGCCAAGGAACACCAAAGATTACCAGCAAATCACCAGAACTAGAAAGAGCAGAAAAGGTTTCCCTACAGATTTCAGAGGGAGTACGGTCCTGCCAACACCTTCATTTTGGATGTTAGCCTCCCAGAACTGTGAGACAATACATTTCCCTTATTTTCAGCCACACGGTTTGCATTTTTTGTAAGAATAGCCCTAGGAAACTAATAAAAACATTTTTTACTTCTCATATTGGAAAAGAATGAATTCCCCAGGGTCTGGTAGAATGTTCGTGAGGGGTTGGTAATAGGCACTCTTATCCGCTGCTGATGGAAGGCTGTACTTGTGCCGTTAGTTTGCTGGGTGAATTGGCAAAATGTATCAACAGCAGCCTTAAAAAAAACAACGTGCCTTTTATTCCAGCAACTATATTTCTATAGTTTTTTTCTGATAATAGGGAAAGTTTAAAATAATCTGTGTACAATAATAAGGGATTGTTTAAGTAAATCATAACATAGTCTATGCAGTAATTAAGAATGATAATATGGATCTATATTTATTGCTATAGGATGACTGAGACATTCCAGTGGTTATGTACATACAGAGGATGACTCTGTCTCCTGTAGGGAAAGATTGAGATATTCACACAGCTACATATGCACAGAAGAAATGTCTCTAGGGTTTGATAAAGTACCTGGAAATTGGTAGATACCCAATAAAACATTTACTGAATAAATTAATGAACAATTAAATTAATAAAAGTTATAAACCAAAATGTTAACATTAGCTTTCTGTAGGTTTTGAAACTATGGGTGAGCTTTTTGAAATATGTGTTTTAATTGTTGTTTAATTATATCTATTTTCTGATATTTGTACAATACGCATGCGTTATGTCTGTAATAAGAAAAAAGAGACTTCCAGCCAAGATGGAGGTATAGGTAGATACACTTTGCCTCCTCACACAACCAAGAAGGACAATAACAAATTTAAAAACAAAAAATAACCAGAACTGCCAGAAAATTGAACTGTATGGGAGTCTGACAACCAAGGAGATAAAGAAGAAATGTTCAATCAGACTGGTAGTAGGGGCGGAGATGGGCAGCCTGGATGGAGAGGACGTGCAGAAAGGCTGCGGCTGGCGGACCAGGGCAGGCAAGGCTGCGGCTGGCGGACTGGGCAGTCCCCCATTTGCGTGAGGATAAACTGGTAGGAACAACTGGGGAGTGAGAGAGACCTCACAACCCAGGGTTTCAGCGTGGGAAAAGAAAGCCTCAAAACCTCTACCAGTAAAAACCTGTGAGGGTTGCAGCAGTGTGAGAAACTCCCAACCTCACAGGAGAGTTCATTGGAGAGACCCACAGGGTCCTAGAATGTACACAAACCCACCCACCCAGGAATCAGCACCAAAGGGTCCCAATTTGCTTGTGGGTAGCAGGGGAAGTGACTGAAAGCAAGCCAAGAGCCAAGTGAGTGGCATTGTTCCCTCTTGGACCCCGCCCCCAACATATAGCACATTGTCACAAGGCAGTGACAGAGGTTGCCCCGCCCTGATGAATACCTAAGGCTCCACCCCTCACAACGTAATAGGTGTGCGGAGACCAAAAATAAATAAATAAATAAATAAATAAATAAATTAATTAATTAAATATATATATATATATATATATATATATCCCAAATGAAAGAACAGATCAAAGCTCCAAAAATAGAACTAAGCAATGAAGAGATAGCCAACATAACAGATGCAGAGTTCAAAACACTGGTAATCTGGATGCTCACAGAGCTGGTGGAGTATGGTCACAAAGAGGAGGAAAAAGTGAAGGCTATGCAAAGTGAAATAAAGAAAAATACACAGGAAACCAACAGTGAAGGGAAGAAAATAGGGACTCAAGTCAACAATTTAGAATGGAAAGAAATAAACATTCAGCCAGAACAGAATGAAGAAACAAGAATTCAAAAAATGAGAAGAAGCTTAGGAACCTTAGGACAACTTGAAATGCTCCAACATCGGAATCATAGGGGTGCCAGAAGGAGAAGAGGAAGAGTAAGACATTGAAAACTTACTTGAAAAAAATAATGAAGGAGAACTTCCCCAACCTGGCAAAGTAAACAGACTTGCAGGAAGCCCAGAGAGTCCCCAAAAATTTGGACCCTAGGAAACACACACCATGGCACATCATAATTACATTACCCAAGCTTAAAAATAAAAGGAGAATCTTCAAAGCAGCAAGAGAAAAGGAGACAGCTCCCTAGAAAGGAGTTCCCATAAGGCTACTAGCTGATTTCTCAAAAGAAACCTTACAGGCAAAAAAGGGCTGGAAAGAAGTATTCAAAGTGATGAAAGAAAGGCAAGGACCTCCATCCAAGTTTCCTCTATCTGGCAAAGCTATGATTTAGAGTGGAAGGGAAGATAAAGTGCTTCCCAGATAAAGTAAAGTTAAAGGAGTTCATCATCACCAAGTCCTTATTAAATGAAGCATTAAAGGGGCTAATCTAAGAAAAAGAAGATGATCAAAACTATGAACAGTAAAATGACAACAAACTCACACCTATCAACAACTGAACCTAAAAAAATAAAAATGAAAACAAACTAAGCAAACAATTAGAACAGGAACAGAATCACAAAAATGGAGATCACATGGAGGGTTATCAGCAGGGAAGGGGTGGGAGAGAATGGGGGAAAAGAAACAGGGAATAAGAAGCATAAATTGTAGGTACAAAATAGGGGGAAGTTAAGAATAAGATAGGAAATGGAGAAGCCAAAGAACTTACGTGTATGACCCATGGACATGAACTAAGGGGAGGAATGCTGGTGGGGGGGGGGTGCAGCCTGGAGGGGAATAATGGGGAAAAAATGGGACAACTGTAATAGCATAATCAATAAAATATTTTTTTAAAAAAGAAGTACAAATTGGTAGGTACAAAATAGACAGGGGGGTGTTAAGAACAACATAGGAAATAGAATAGCCAAAGAACTTAATATGCATGACCCATGGACATGAACTAAAGGAGGGGACTGCTGGAGGGAATGGGGGTCCCGGGTGGAGGGGGGCAAAGAGGGAGAAACTGGGACAACTGTAATAGCAATATCAATAAAATATATTTGTTTAAAAAAAAAAAAGAAAGAAAAAATACTTACATTTCTGTTTCAATTCTTCCATCAATTTATTTTTTTGACCTGGGACTCCACTATCCCCACCTCCCATCCTGTCTCAGTCAGCAGCAGGACATGGGGTGTTGGTTAGGTGACCTCCAGGCACTTCTCCAGTGGCCTGGTGGGGGTGGGCGGTGGGAGTATGGAAGGCGCTACAGCAGAGGGGACCACAATGAAACAGAACCAGGAACGGAATGATTCCCCAGGAGCCAAATGAAAGCGTGTGGGTGAAGGAGCCACTGGTCCTAAATCTTGTTGGGGCCTCAGAGGCCAGCAGGAGGTACTGTCAGAGCTGCTGGAACACTGTTAGCGCCACTGGGCCTGAAGACACATCGTATCTCAATCCTCGTTGGCAAAAAGCTGGCAAAGAAACAAAGCAAACAGCAATGGCAGAGAAGGAACTCTCTGCTGTGGAAGGAACTCCACAGTTTAGTGCAGTCTTTTTGGAAAGCAATCTAGCACTTCTTCGAAAGGTTAAACACGGAGTTAGCCCATCGTCCAGGAGTTCTGCCCCTAAGACAAATGAAAACATGTGTCCACATAAAAATGTATATATGAGTGTTTGAAGCAACATTATTCATAATAGCCAAAAGGTAGAAACAACCCAAATATACATCAACTGGTGCATGGATAAACAAATTGTAGTATATCTATACAATGAAATATGATTTAGCTTCAAAAAGGAACAGACTACTAATATATGCTATAACATGGAGGAAACTTGAAAACATAATGCTAAAGGAAAAAGCCAGTCACAAAAGGCCAAATATTGTATGACTCTGTTTATGTGAGATGTCCAAAACAAGCAACTCTCTAGAGACTGAAAGTAGATTGGTGGTTGCCTGGGGCTCTGGGGGATGCTGGATCAGAGGGATGATGGTTAAAAGGTATATGGGATTTCTTTTGGGGGGTGGCTAAATATATTCTAAAATGGATTGTGGTGATGGTGTCACAGTTCTGTGAATGTATTTAAAGACGATTAAATTGTTAACTTTCAGAGAATTGTGCGGTAGACGAACAATACGTCAATAAAGCTGTACAAAACTGACAAACAATAAAACCTCTAAGATGGGCTTTTCCTAACCCACGCTTTCAGCTCATCCTGCAGGCAAGTGTGAAGATAGCTCCCATTTATAAGGGAGCTGTACCAACCCAGGGTGTTAACCACGGCGAGGAGCTGGAGGGGAAAGACAAATGGTCCAGTCACTCCCTTTCAGCCCGGCCAATAGCCAGTGAACCAGCAGACATGTGAGTGAAACCATCCTAGATGATCCAGCTGCCCGCCAGCCCTCCCACTGACCGTTCCTACGTAAAAGAGTCTGGCAGAGATCAGTCGGGCTGGGCCAGACCAGAAGAGCTGCCCAGCTGACCCACAGAAGTGTCGTTGAAGGCACTGAGTTCTGGGGTTGCTTGTCGTTGAAGGCACTGAGTTCTGGGGTTGCTTGTTATGCAGCAGAAATGGACACACTTTTGGTATAAATGTGCCATGGTTCCTTCAGGGAATATTTAAAGCTCTGGAAATGCTGGGTTATAGATCTGGCACGTCTTCAAGTCTCCTAGACGTTGCTAAGTAGCTTTCCGCAGTGGCTCTGCCAATTTACACTCCCTCTGGCCCTGTAGGCAGGCTCCTCCTGCACCATGACCTTGCCAACACTTGGTAATGTCAGCTGTTTCCTTTTTGCCTATCTGGTAGGTGCGAAATGGTATCTTGTTGATTTAATCTGCAGTTCCCTGATCACAAGTCAGGTAGAATGTATTTCCTGAAGTTGGTTGGTTGAATGGGGTTTCTGCAAAGAAACAACGGCCTTGGTCAGACTTGCATTTCTCCGCCTTCTCAGCGAGGCCGGCTCCCACTCGTTCCCTAAGATGCACAAAGTCGTTAGGCTTTAATTCCTCAGTGCCCCCTCCAGCTCTTGTCACCTGCCTTCTCCTTTGAGAATCAGCCCGGGCACTAAATCCTCCAGCCAGCCTTTCCTGGCCTCCAGCCCCTATGTTAGGTTAGGTGTCCCCTCTGCCCCATTCACCTCCCTCTACCTGAGCGCCCTCCTCATCGCATTGTAATTGCCCAACTTCCCTTCCAGGGCAGCAGCCAGTAGAACAGGGAGCCAGTGCCTGAGCCTCCCCTCCCTGTTCTAGGGCCCAGCCAATCGGCTCAGCTCTGGGCCCTGGGTGACACCTTTCTTGACCTCCCTTCCTGAGCAGTTTTCTGAGAGGAGGAGCCAAAAGGGCAGATAGGAATCCACTTCACTTACTCTGGTACCATTTATCTTCACATTTGTTCGCTGTCTTTAGGGCTTGCAGAGTGCTTCCAAGTTCATTATCTCATTTTGATTTAGCAATAACAATAACGATATTAATAACTAAATTAATCAACATTATATTTTTATGGCATTTATTGAGGAATAACTATGTGAGAGGCACTGCACTTAGCACATTACATGAATTATCTCACTGAATCCTCAAAACAGCCCCACAGGAAGATAAGCTCATTTAATAGATGTGGAAAGTGATACTTTGGAGGTGGCTGAGATGGGATCTAATCCAGGGTCAGTCTAACTCGAAGCCCTGCGTTTTGTTCTTTTTTTTTTTAAGATTATTTATTTATGTATTTATTTTTAGAGAGAGGGGAAGGGAGGGAGAAAGAGAGGGAGAAAAACATCAATCGGTTGCCTCTTGGATGTACCCCGACTGGGACCGAACTTGCAACCCAGGCATGTGCCCTGACCAGGAATCAAACCAGCGACTTTTCTTTCACTTTGAGGGATGACGCCCAACCAACTGAGCCACATCGGTCAGGGCCTGTGTTTTGCTCTTAATTATGGGGCCACACTGCATCTGTGAACATGAGACTGAATCCCGGACAAAGGAATGTCATCCCTGAAAACCATCCCTGAAAATCTTCCATGGGCATCCCACTGCTCATCCTGCTCATCCCCCTCCCCCACCTCATTTAACCTGAGGTTGGTGGGAATTATCATCCTCTGTTTACTCAAATGGTGAAAAGTGAAGTGAGTAAGCCATTTGTTCTCAGGTCACACAGGTCTCAGGACCAGAATCCTGAATTTGAATCTTTAGGGCTAGGTCAGCCACTCCACCTTTGCTGCTCAGGTGAGGGTTCATGGACCACAGCACTGGAGTCACCTGGGAGCCATCTCAGGTCTACAGCTGAGCTCTGCATTTTAACAGGTGCACAGCAAATTCCTGTGTGCATCTAAGCATGAGAAGCGCTGCCTATACCAGGATGCTTGAATTGGAGTCCTGCCTCCACCTGTCTTAGCTTAGGACCCTGAGGGAGACATCATACCCCTTTTAACCTTTTTCCCATCTCCAAAGTGGAAGGAGTCAAATAATAGAACACTTAAAACATGGCAACTTTAAATAATTATAATTAACCGTGTATATTAATTGCCTACAGCTGCCATAACAGAGCAGCTTAAAAGAACGCAATTTTATTTTCTCAGTCTTGGAGGCCAGAGTTCAAAATCGAGGCATTGGCAGGGTTGGGTCCGTCTGGACACCTGGAGAGAGAATCCATCTCATGTCTCTCTCCCAGCTTCTGGTGGTTTCTGGCAGCTTAACTCCAATCTCTGTCTCTGTCTTCACAAGGCCTTCTTCCACGTGTCTCCCTGTGTCAGATCTCGCTCTTCTGCCTTTTATAAAGACACCAGTCATTGACTTTAGGGGCCGCCCTAAATCCAGGATGATCTCAGCTCAGGATCCTCAACTTAATTACCTCTGCAAAGACCCTTAATCCAAATAAGGTCTCATTCTGAAGATCTGGGTAGACATGACTTCTTTTTTGTGAGAGGGGCACTATTCAACCCACTAGAGCATGTTATGTGGAGATCGATTGCAAAAATAGTCCCGATTCTTCCCTTCTCTGTATACGTGCCCCTTGCAATGTGACTTTGCAGTTCTTCCCATCCAGCAGTAGAGTCTACACTCCTCTCCCCTCCCATTGAACCTGACTTGCTTTCCCAACAGAATGTGGGAGAATGATTGGGGTTTCAGTTCTGAGCTTAGGGCTCCGTTCCCTCTCTTGGATGGCTGCCTCCACATTAAGATGCAGGCCAAGTCAGCCTACAAGAGGATGAGCACCCACATGGAGCAGAGAAGAGGCACCCCAGCTGAGGCCAGCATAGCCAGTCACCCTCCAGTCGGTCTGCCTGCCTACCACGGACATATGTGTGAGCCTAGCCAAGATCAGCCAAACAGGCTCAGGTCAGCGGAACCATTCAGCTGACCCCGAAGCAGTGTTTATTATTGTATGCCACTGAAATTTCATGGTGGTTATGCAGCATCATTGTGGCAACTGATAACTATTATATATTATCCTATTGATACGAGTAAAATAATGTAACAACATGTCTAAATCTGGCAGTTGTAATCTCAATAGAGTATTCACAGCTACCCAGAATGGAATTCCCACAAGAACAAAGACTTTTTCTGTTCTGTTTTCCACTGCTTCCCCAGCTCTTAGAATGGCGCGTGACATTTAGTGTGTGATTAATTTCATAAATGTTCGTTGTTGTATGGATGGATGAAATCCAGGCTCTGCCTCTTGTAGGCTTTGCCTCCCAGCTTCAGTTTTCTTACCTATTAAATGAGATGGTGCAGAGACCTGGAAGAGCTGACAAGCATTAATTGAGGAAGGGAACATAATGTACTTGATACACAGTTAGCTCTTGGTACAAGGGTTATTTAGAATAGGGAAGTCAGTCTGTCGAGGCCACAGACCACAGAATTTAGAAAACTAAAACCAAAGCAAAAACATACACACGCGCAAAGCATTGGGCACATTTCCAGGGGATTCACCAATGCGCTGAAGCAAGAGCCTCAAGTTAAGAACCCATACTTTAGAGATATTTATAAATGGATAAGAACAGATACTACACTTGATCTTGGCCAAAAGGCGGAGAAGCGATGAGATATTTATAAATGTCACCTATTTTTTATTATTATGACTACCATCAACAGCACCTAATAAATGCTTGATTAAAAGGTGTTGCTGAATAAATTAACAGGAAAATGGGTCATTTATCCCTGAAATTCGTTGGCCAATGACCCTCTTGGCCATGGTCAGGCCTTTCTGGCTCATCACCTGTAAGGAAAGAGGAATGATCTTGGCTTTTTCTAACGAGCGAGAACAGCGGCACAGTGCCTTCTCCACGTGGCCAGCAGAGGCCGCCACCGTCTTCTCGGGCCACTCTGTCCAACCTCCTCCCAGTTCAGTAAAAACTCCTCCTTTCCTCCCGCTCCACCATCAGAACCATGTGATTCTGAAACCTAACTGCAATACCCTTCTTGCTACAGTGGCTTTTAATTAGGCATCCAACAGCCCTGGAGATCATACTGCTCCCTTGTAATGGTGTGTTCCAGAAAATTACTGCCATCTGATTAAATTAAGGAAGGGCCATTCAACTGATTAGTTAGGCATACTTCAGTGGAGCTGCGATGGCATCGTGACCAGCGTCGCCGTTATTGGTATTTACAGAGAGGAGTGAACGCATGTTCTTCTGGAAGGTTATTGATGGGACAAACTAGTTCTCGTGGAACGGCCAGAATAGGAGAAACAGAAATCATGCCCGGAATTGTGACATAGGTCACTCATCAATCGGAGGTGAAGGAAGAAGTAGCTAATAGTAGTTAAGACTATACTATTATGGGCTGAATTGTGTCCATCCCCCTGCCCCCAAATTCATATGCTGAATTCTTAACCCCAGTACCTCAGAATGTAACCGTATTTGGAGATAGGGTCTTGAAAGTGGTAATTAACATAAGAGCTTCAGGGTGTGCCCTAATCCAATATGACTTGTGTCCTCATAAGAAAAGTTAATTTGTATACAGACATGCACACAGAGACAGAAAAAAACCACGTGAAGACACAGGGAAAAGGCGGCCATCTACAAGCAAAGCAGAGAGGCCTCAGAAGAAGTCAGTCCTGCTGAATGAATCCTTGATCTCAGATTTTTAACTTTCAGAACTGTGAGAAAATTAACTTCTGTTGTTTAAGCCACCCAACCTGTGGTGCTCTGTTACAGCAGCCTGAGCAAACTAATACACACGCTGTATGCCAGATGAGTGCTCTGCGCGTATGACTGCATTTGAGCCTCACTGTAGTCACGTGCTCCTGGTCTTGCCGGCTGGCAAGTAGCAGACCCAGGATTTGAACCCAGGTCCCTCACTCAGACTCTGATGCCTGCCACACATTGCCAAGCTGCATCAAATTGAGATGAGGAGAAAAGGCAACCATTGGCTGGCATGAATTTTGCAAATCCCTTCCACCGTAAACAGTCTAGGGTTTGGTACACGGTGGAGGCTCAGACATATTTTCAGCAAGTTCTGGTGTCTGTCATACTCTTGAAAGAGTGCCACCCTCACTGAGGACTCTTTAGGGGGTACAAGTATAAATCTTTGAGAGCTGTCAGGGAGGATGCCTGATGCTCCTCCAGGAAGAATCGAATCCGCACCGGCACCTTGATGGCTCTGTTGCTTTGAGATACTGTCCAAATTGCTTAGTCCGGCATTCCATGTCTGTCATGATTTGCCACTGCCCACCTCCTCTCCAGCTAAGTCTCTGGCCATATACTTGCTGAATCCGACCATGCAGAATTTCCTCGCTGTTCCCTGACCAGCTTGCACTCTTTCTTGCCTCCATGTCTTTGTTCGTGCTGTTCCTTCTGCCTAAACAGCCCTTCCTGCCTTGTACATCTGGTGACCCCCTACTCATCCTTCAGATGTCACCCTTCAAATGTCCCCTCTTTCAGGAAGCTTTTTTGACCTCACCTGAAAGAATCAGGGCCTTCCTCCTATGGGCACTTGTTACACTTTCTTTATCTTCTGTGTGACAGACACACCCTAAGGTGACCCCCCGCGATGAGTCACTTCCTTGTATGATCACCTCCCCTTCAATTTGGGCAGAACCAGTGACTTGCTTCTAACCAAAAGTATATGGCAAAGGTACCAGACAGGCTGGCACTCCCTCGATTAGGCTCCCTTTTATGATTAAGACAATGGGATGGCACTCCTAAGATTTCACTTCGTTATAAGACTCCATTTTAGCAGGCTGCAGGGAGACACTCCCTTGCTGGCTTTGAAGGAGCCAGCTGTCATGTGTGGGCCACATCCCATAAAACTGTGAGCAGCTTCTAGGATCAGAGAAAGGCCCCCAGCCAACAGCCAGCAAAAAAAGCAGGGCCTTCAGTCACTGTGTTGCAAGAGATGAACCCTGCCACCAACTAAATGAGCTTGGAAATAGATCCTTCCCTAGTCAAGTCTTCAAATGGAAACACAGCCCTGCTAATGCCTTGATTGCAGCCTCGTGAGATACTGAACAGAGGAACCAACTAAACCAGGCTGGAAACTGAGATAGTAAATATCTGTTTTTTAAGCCATCAGGTTTATAGTAACTTGTTACACAGCAATAGGTAACTAATACACTCTGTTACAATGTATGGCCAGTATTATTCTTCATATGATATTCCCAACTAGAGAGGATCCATGAGAATAAAGACTAGAGTTCAGCGCTTTTAGAACCCACACAGTGCCTGGCACATGGTAAGCACTTGATATATGTTTGTTGAATGAATAAATGAATACCATCTTTAAAGTTCCACCTGACTTTTTAAAAAAATGCTCTAATTCTAGGATGTTGAACCTCCATTACCATTACCTTTATGGAAGGTCAATGAGGATATCAAATTTCCAAGGAATGAAAAAGAATCCAGAGAGCAAGCATTCTTCTGTAACAGTTATAGATTCTTTGGCGCAATTTGCCAAGCAGTTGGGCACACTGGGCTCTGTAAGTGTAATAACAACGTCTTCTGAATGTCTTTGAAAATGGTCAAAGTCAAAGGCAAAATCCCCAAACCTGCTGAAAGGCAGCTAGGACTATTAGCTGCTATTTGAAACCTGGAGGCAAAGAGACATTAAGAGCCTCAAACCAGTCAGGGGAAGAGTCATCAGTCAACTATGGAGCCAGGGGCAGAATTCTAAATCTAAATTTGCCCAGAACCGCCAGAAAATACTTTGCGTGTGAGGGGAGCCTCATCCTCGGCTTCCTTTCCCCTCCCTTCTCCTCATCTTCTCCTCCCCTCCCTCCTCCTCCACCACAGAAACAAACACATAATTCTTACAGCCAGAAAGCCCGCAGATCACAGCCTCCAAGGCCCTCATCGTACAGGCGGGAAGACTGCGTCTCCAGAGAAAGGACTTGGCCAGCACATACAGATGGTCCTGAGAAGAGCATCGTTTTTCGGAATTCTCTGAAGAATAAAGTTCAAAATAAAAACAAAACCAAAAAGCTTCCTTAAGGATCAGTGAGGAAATGAGGCAATTAACCACAAATTCAAGCGCCTCACTATTAAAACAAAAAGTTTTACAGGGTCTATCCGGATAAGCAAAGCTAAGGAGTTATTTCTCAAAGCAACGCTTACAGCAGCCCAGAGCGGCCCTGCTGCCAGGTACTGTGCTATGTGATGTACACTCATTACCTTCATTAGCCTCCCACCCATTTCTTTTTTATAACCCTTTTTATAGCTCTTTTTCTTTTTATGAATGAAGAAACTGAGGCTCAGAGAGGTGATATGATTCCTCCAACGTTTCATAACCAGGAATGGCTTAACTAAGTCTGTCTGCGGCACTGATCACGCTGCTGTGATGCCCAAAGGAGTGGGGAGGGAGGCTCAGAGAAGGGGATGCCGGCTGGGGATCCTTGCCTGGGACCCTCCTGTCTGAGCTCAGGACGCTCCCATCCAGCCACCCATTAGCACATTTGATGCTTTGATGCACACAACACAGCAGCCCCTGACTGTCAGCTCCAGGGGGGCAGGACGCACCTGGCCTGTTCCTGCTGAATCCCCAGAACATCGCCTAGCAGAACGAAGGAGGAGCTGAGTAAAGTCTGAATGATGAATGAGCGATGGGTGTGAGCGCATGAATGGACGATGCGCCGGTTAACTGTGCTGACGCGTGCGCAAAGTTATTTTTGCCCAGGGCGTGCAGGGCCGGGGGTGGGGTGGGGGGCGGGGGGTGCTTCTCTAATCTGAACCAAGCTGATGTGCGTGGAGTGAATGTCCCAGTGTAGTCAATATATAATCCCCTGATTAAAGAAGCTGGTCGAGACTTCCTAGCAATCAGATTACAACACAGCAGGCCCGATACAGTCATTTCCACTGCTCTGCCTCTTTCCAGCCCACAAATTGGCTCCCTGATATTTATTATTGCAATTGTTATAGTTTGCTATTTCCCCTAAAGCTGTGTGAGAGAAGTCAGCCTCTCTTCCATCTGTCTTCATACAAGAA